>JAPXFQ010002593.1:120000-196018 GCA_028564705.1 Apricaphanius iberus
TAACTGGGAGTGAAACAACCGATTCAGCTTCATTTTGGGCCTTAGATGCTCAGCTCTACTCCCAGGTTTTGGTCCAGTCAACATTTTACTTTGTCTTAACCTCGGTGTCCACATGGTGTTTAGATGGCTCGCACAAAAAAAAGTTACTTATTTTTCTATTTGCATAATTGGAGTTTAAAGGTCTAAATAAAAGAAGCTAAAAGCAACTGGGTTCCCTTCCTGTTTTTTAGGTAGAATCACTTATGGTGTGTTCACACCGCCCCAAACGGCAGCAGCAGCAGCATCAAGATTACATGTTAAGTCTTTGGTTGAGGCCGTTCGAGGAGCGTCTCAGTCTCTGCCGCGGTTTGTGAGCTTTGGCTTCGTCAACTTTTCAAGCTTTCCTGCATTTCAAGCTTCAAAGCTCATAATGCTAGCAACGCAGAAGTTCCGCTAGTTGAACTTTTGACGGTCTTAACGCTGTGTATGCAGGACAGCAACCAATCAGAGCGTCTCAGTGTAGTGACGCTGCCCGACGTTGACGCTGCCTAGCCAACCACGATCAGCCAGTGTTTAGAGGAGCAGGGGGCCGGATTGAAGAAATTAAACTTATGACTGACGCGGCCGGCGCTGCTGGTAACTGCAGCCAGCGTGGGAGCGAGCACAAAAAGTAAATACATCATTGACGTAGCGTACTTTACGCACATTACGCACATCGCTAGCTGTACGACAACAAGCAACATGTGTAGCGATGAAGTAAGTAATAGTGTTTAATCGACGGCGTCTGAAGTCCGGGTTCTTTCTCTTCCTTCTTCCTGTTAAATCGAGAACGCACAAGAATTGTAGATTAACGTCACATCCGTGTGTACGCGCACGAAATTCATACACCGAATCGCAGACTATTTTGCAGCACACAGGCAGTTCAAGATAATGGGATTAAACATGGGTGGGCTCGTTTTACTTAGTTTAAAAGGCTTCATCACCCAATACAATTACAAAACAGAACTTGAATATAATTTCTTTTTAGAAATCCAGCCCCCTGCTTCCCTCCCCTAGTAGAGAAATGCCCGCCTACGAGCTTTGCTAGCTTCAGCTTATAAATGTATCTCCTGTCTTTATGTGTCGAGCTAGTCGCTTTGTGAGCGTTGCTTGATGCGACAAATGCCCCAGAAGGATTTTTACCAGGAAACTTCCCAGTTCACCCAACTGGAAACAGATGTTGGAGCTGAAGTCATGTTCTGTCTCATTTCAGTTTAACAACAGCCCAGCATGACCAGATCACTGACCAGATTTGGTTCCAGAAAATCAAACTGTATTTGTTCGACCCTCTCAGCTGTTGGTTCCCCCTGCCCATCATGTCTCTGTCTGAATGACCTACCACCTGTCAGCATTTCCTCTACCAGCCTGATGATGTGGACCTACCTTACTAACCCCCTCCACCTGTTTCCCTGTCCGTCTGTCTGTCTGTCTGTCTGTCTGTCTCTCACCGTGTGCAGATGGATGAGATAAAGCTGAAGGACAGAGCAGTCAGTGTTTTGGATAAAGCTTTGGGGCTGCAGGCTGGACATGCCCACCGCCTCCAGTTACAGACTCAGGCTGCTGAACAACAAATCGCTGCTCTGAGAGATGCACAGAGGGTGGGGCTAAACCACCCTGCTACTAACTCCACCCCTAACCATGCTCCTTTTATTGTAAGCCCCGCCTCTTCCTGCTTGTTTAAAAATGCATGAGAAAAGTTTGGAGTGCTTTTTCTGCCCCCTAGTGGCAACATTTTTTCAGCTCCATTAGTTTCCCTGTCATATATTTCACCCTCTGTTCATCCAGGGTCAGAATCACCGGAAACTGAAAATATATTTATAGCGGTGAAACAAGGCCTGCATTTTAAAAAGATTCTTATGGGTTTTTAAGACTTTCACTGAAATAGAAAACCTTCAATGGAAGGTGTAGCCGGAAGAAGACACAAGACCTCCCACCACACACACACACACACACACACACCTAAACACACACTTCCATTCAGTGAAATCGGAGAATTTCTCTGTTGGGTGAAAAGTTGCTGAATTTGAGCCAGAAAGACGCTAGATGTCACCAAATGACGTCACATGACAATTAGTTAATTGATTGCATCATTATGTTATCCTGATGTGATGACATCATCAATAATCTGGCGGTCTTCTTTTTCTCCTCCAACATACAATACAGATAAAACCAGTTTGCTATGAAAACAGTCTGTTAAACCAGTTCAGATGTGTCAGAATAAAATAAACCAGAACTTTTCTATCAGAAGCATTTGGCCTACTGTACAGACATAACAATAATAAGATGAGTCCTTCAGTTAAACAGATTAAGGGGAATGTCAAAATTCAATCTCTTCAATGAGTTCCAAGTATAATGCCATATTACCCAGATGCCTTTACTAATAATTACTAATCACTATGTAGAACTAATCTGGAAATAATTTCCCCATCACACATGCTACAGGGAAATGTGACTTTGGTCTTCAAGAAGAGACTGTGGAACATGCTGTATTATTGTTGCCTGAAGTGTTAAGAGAACATGTACAAAATGTAGAATTAGACATTTCTTTAGCTTCTATTCTCACGTATCTAGCATCGATTGACAGAAGCTGCTTTTAATGTAGCGCTGAAGCACATGAGCCTGGCTTGTTAAGCCTGGCTTGAATAAGCCGTGATTTAATCAGTTGGTGGAACAGAATAAGCCTGGAGTGATCTGATAGTTCAAGCCAGGATATTTTACATGAGCCTCAATTTATTTAGCTCACTTCGTTTTCCTTATCTAGGACAAACCCTAAATAAGTTTAAATATTGTGAAAGCTGTGCCATAAGAACTGAAACCATTAGTGGGCATCTATACAGCTTCCATATTTTCCAGTATTATTACAAATCTGAGAAAGTATGTCTGAATGCAAAGTTCCTTCTCTTCCCATCATTTCCAGCCACATTCTTTTTAGCATCATTTTCTGGTTGTTTTGCTTCCTGCCCATGAAGTCTCTAACAAGTCTGTCTGTCTGTCTGTCTGTCTGTCTGTCTGTCTGCTTTCTTTAGCTGGAATGGAAGATTTCACAGATAAATAACACTGTAGTTAATTTCCAAATTTATCTTCACATAAGTTTACCAGGAGGCTAAGCTGGGTAGATACAGGGGGGCAAAAAAGTATTTAGCAGCTCACCAATTTGCAAATTGTCCCTGTTAAAAAATGAGAGAGGCCTGTAAATAGCTACACAATGTAAAAGAAATCAGGGATATCACCTTTGATTATTTTTAAAGAATACATTTGTATGATGGTGCAGAAAATATGTATGTGGTCAATAACAATAGTTAATCTCCATACTTTGTTATTAACACTTTGTTATCAATCCCAGAGGTCAAAGGTCACCTGTAGGTCTCCAGCAGGTTTCCACTGTTGCTGCTATTTTGGCCCATTCCTCCATGTTTTGGGACTTTCTACAGACTGGCTCGGCCAATCAGGACCTTCTTAGGAAGCCCCTCCTCCTTGGTTACCATGGCGATGTGTCATATCATCTTCAGTGCTCTCAAGAATGGAAGGTTTTTTTCCAAAATGTTACAATATAATTCATCCTTTCCTTTACACGGATCAGTCATCCTGGTCCCACAGCATGATGCTTCCACCCCCATGCTTCACAGTAGCTATGTTGCAGAGTTTTTACCAAAAAGTTCTGCTTTGGTTCCATCTGACCATATGATTCTCTCCCAATCCTCTCATGGATCATCCAGATGCTCTCTAGCAAACTTCAGACGGGCCTGGACATGTCCTGGCTTAAGCAGGGGGACACGTCTGGCAATGCAGGATTTCACTCCAAAACAACATAGTGTGTTATGAATGGTAACAATTGTTACTCACAGCTCTCTTCAGGCCATTGGTGTTCCCCACCAGATGAGATCTAGCAGTGGAACCCCACGTTGAGGGAGATTGTCAGTGATCTCATATTAATTCCGTTTTTTAATAATTACTCCAACAGTTGATCTCTTCTCACCAAGCTGATTGTTGTAGATTGGCTCATCCCAATCTTGAGCAGGTGTACAATCTTGATGGACAGCTGTCTGGTCATGTCCTTGGAGGAGGTTGGAGGCTGTCTGATGGTGTGGACAGGTGTCTGTTATACAGATAACAAGTTCAAAAAGGTGCTATTAACATGGTTAACAAGTGGAGGATAGAAAAGCTTCTTAGAAATAAAGGAACAGGTCTGTGAAGAATTCTTGCTGTTTGTAGTTGTTTCTGGATTTTTCTTTTACATTCAGCTATGATGGAAATCCCAGGCCTCTCCTTGTTTCAGGAGGGACAACTGGCGCAAATTGGTGGTTGCCAAATATGTTTTGTCCCATTGTATATGTTGTTTTGTCTGAAATTTAATTCAAGGTTGTTTCTTCTCTCATACAAAAGCTGATATAGACCAGTTCCATTCAGGAAACAGCTTTGTTATTATCACACTGGATAGTGTAGCCAAGGTAACATTCAGATTTTCCTTAGAACGACCGTTTGGTCTACCTCTAAGTGTTCTGGAACCTGTTCTTTCCCTCCAAAGTCCCAGGAGGTGATGGTGATGATGATGGTAATAATGAATGTGATGATGATAATGATGGTGATGATGATGTCTTTGCAGACAACAGAACAAAGTAACACCCCCCCCCAATCATTTGTTGCCTCCCTAAGGACCACGTCCCATGTGTATCAAGCTCTCGGCTCTGTTATCTGTTTCCTAAATTATCCTACGGTGATATGTGTCACCCTGCCTCATGATCATGATAATAACTTCCACCTGATCGTCATAACGCCACAGGACATGACGCTGAACCATCCAGTCTGACCCTTTGACCTTCATTATCTATCAGCCATCTTGATCTATGGTCCTTCTTGTGTGTGAAAAGTTCAGCTTACTGAGGAGTTTGTTCTGTGGATTCTTGAAGCAAGCATTGACGCTCTGATCTTGTGTTATTTTCAGTCTCAAGACGATCGAGATACTCGTAGGTTTCAGCTGAAGATCGCTGAGCTCAGTGCCGTCGTCAGGAAGCTGGAGGATCGAAACTCTCTGCTGTCTGAAGAACGAAATGAACTGGTAAATATATGCTAGCCGTAACCAAACATATTACTACCACAGGAGGGCACTGCAGCCTGAAACTTAATGCATCTTTTTAGTTTTTGCATTTTTTTCCAACCTATTTTCTTTTTCTTCAGCTGAAGCGTCTGAGAGAAACAGAGAGTCAGTTTCTTCCTCTTCTGGATAAAAACAAACGCCTGAGCAGGAAAAACGAAGAGCTGGCTCTGGCCCTGCGTCGCCTTGATAACAAACTTCGTTTTGTGACCCAAGAGAATTTGGAGATGGCAACTATGGTAGTTATGGTCACCATGCATAGCAACACATGTTAAATAGTAATATAAAGTAAAAAAAACAGCACCAGAGTTCAGTTACTGCATCCTACCAGTAGGTGTCAGGGTCATACAGAACCTACTAAACCCAAACTTTGAAATAAAGATGGAATATTCCACTGATTAAACAAATGAGCACCAAGCTTTGCTGAACAACCAACAGAACCTTAACCCAACATGGTGGTACCAGCAGGATCTCTCTGTTCCTCTGCAGAGGAGACCCAGTTCACTAAACGACTTGGACCAAAGCCACTCCACCAGTTACCATGGCTACAGCCAGGATGAGAGAGAGATGGAGTTTCTACGGTTACAGGTGGTGGAGCAGCAACATATCATTGATGACCTCTCCAAGGTACAACCCATATTATAATACTATAGTAGTTCTACAGTTCTACAGCAGCTTCCACAATCCATCTCATGTCTAACTTTGTGTTTTCAGGCTCTAGAGACGGCAGGTTATGTAAAGAACGTTATTGTAAGTATCCAACATGAGTTGTGTCAGTAGTACACCACCTTTGAGGTACTTTCTGTGTAATCCATGTCCAATCAGTAGATCCTAATAATTATTTCCCCTCAGGTGATGAATATTAGATCGATGCGATGAACGAGCTGAGCGAAGATGTTTGCTTTGTGTTCAGGAGCGAGACTTGTTGCTGAGGTACAGACGCCAGGAACCAATGAGGAGGAAGAGAACCGTCAGAGCCTGCAGGGTGAGAATCCTGCAGCACTTGGACCAACAACCGTCCTCACCCTACAGAACTTCTGCTAGTACCTCCAGAACCACAGAACAGCTGAGCCCCATCATTAAGAAATCTGCTAATAGAAGTAGATTATACACATGTTACTGTTCCTACTGCTGCAGTTAGTACAGAAGTGATTTTCTATATCTACTGCTACAACTATGCTACATGTACTACGCCTCCTGGTATGTGTACTACAGCTAAAACTATCCACCTGATAGTACTATTACTGTTAGTGGAACTAGATCTTCTAGGAACTATAATCCTGTATTCCAAAGCAGCTGGACCTTCATTTAGTCGGTTCTGATGATGATTAGGTTCTGGATTTGGGTTCAGGAAGGCGTCCAGAAGAGGCTTAAAGAGCCAGAAACTTTCCTCAGGTAGCAGTAGTAGTAACTTAATGTATTTGTACTCTAGTAGAAGTATATTGTTGTCTTCCAAAGAATACTACATTTGAGATTAAATGTATTTGATAAAATAGTATCTGATGTACTGGGGAAATTACCAGAGCATCAGAATTATTATTTGAAAATGGGATATGACAAAAAATGTAAATAATGTGAAATTTCTAATATTTTATAGAACAAAAAACAAATAAAAAAGCCTCCGAAGGTGGTAGAGTTGTGCAGTGGTACTTTAGTCAGTAAATTACAGTAAAGCCACTCGTGGTTTTAAATGTTACTTAAATAAATGTAACTAGGTACTAAACACATCTGCTGTCTGTCTGTGTCCAGAACTCCCAGAATATCCGTATTTTTGTGTCTGCAGGTCATAGAGACATTTTATGGTTATGATGATGAGGCTTCTATGGATTCTGATGGATCATCCTTGTCTTTCCACACGGACAGAACTCCGGATACTGAACCTGATGAGGTGAACATGCAGCATTTAAACTCTGATCCTTTAATAGAACATCCAAAGACCTCAGGAACAGCAGCCATATTTGTTAAGGTAGGGAAGTAAAGCTGAGAGCGTAAATCAGATAGATTCATGGAGGGCCGAGTCAACAACTCAAACACTTCCAGATGAAAATGTGACTGAATCATGGAGACAAGGAGACTCCATTGGTTTGCCTGCTTGTTTCTGACTGTCTGCTGGTTTCAGACGTGTGTGCGTGAGGAGGCGGAGCTTCGGTACCGCCAGCTCACTCAGGAGTACCAGGCCCTGCAGCGCGCATACGCTCTATTGGCCGAGACGTGTGGAGGAAACTACGATGCTGAGAAGGAGCTCAAGGTGAGGTGGCCTCTGAGCAAGGCAGCAGGTAGTGTTGGGTTATCTGTGACCACACAAAGGGGGATGGTTCTGTCTCCTGTGTTTCAGACCAGAGAGCAGCTGCTGAATGAAATCAGTCAATATCAGAGCAGAATGGCAGACCTGGAGTCAGCACTAAAGCACCAAGGATTGGTAAGCCAACCTACAGACATTCAGAGGGACATTAGGTCAGAGGGTCAGGGCGGGGGGGCAGCAACCCTTCTTATTATTTCCTTCTTATTTTGGTCATAAATGTGAGCCCCGTGTTGAAGTTTTTTATTAATGTTATTCCCCAGTTCATATAAATTCTACAAAGATCATTCTTCTTTTTGCTCCAGAATAGTGGCCAGAGCCCATTCCCGCCGTTATTGGGTAATAGGTGATGTTCGCCCATCAGAAATATTAAAAAAACATGTTGTGTCAGTGTTTATCTTATAGCAGAAGGAATGACTCGAGTTTTCAGATGAATTTAAGTGTTAACGTGTGATTAGTATTAACTTGAGCTGATCCTGAAATCAGTAGAAAAAACTGTGGAACCTGGTCAGACATGTTTGTTAAAAATGAGAATATGTGTGGAGATGAGCTGCTTTCCTGTCTCCATGTCTCTGCTGCTATCAGGATGTGAAATGGGTGGAGGAGAAACAGGCGCTATATCAGAGGAACCAGGAGCTGGTGGAAAAGGTGAAGCACTTTATTTACACTCATGGAAACATAAGCAAATAGCTTTAATATTAGTCCTGAACATGTACAGCAAGGAAAATAAGTATTTGAACGTCCTGTGATTCTGAAAGTTCTCCCATTAAGAAATTATGGAGGGGTCTTAAATTCACATTGTAGTTGCATTACCACTGTGAGAGAGCATAAAAAAAGAAAATCACATTGTATGATCTTTAAAGAATTTATTTTTACGTTTTTACTGCACATAAATTCAAAGTCAAATCTCTTTATCCGTTAGGAACTTCAGTTACAGAGTACTGGGTCAGAGCGCCACAAGCGCTACACACACACCTAACTCCCACAGTACAGACTACCCATACAAGCTGATCACTAAAAGTAGAAAACAGATACATACATCGTTATAGCAAAAAAGGAATAATGTAAGATCGGCTTCAAAATGTAATTTCTTTTTAATAGCTCAGCAAACTGAGCCCAGTCTTTGCCTGTTATGTGGAATTTAGCAGGCGAATTGAAGAGGGGAGGAAGCTGGAAAAAGCTCTGTTTGTTCTAAACAAAGGAGCTCTGAATCTGTGACCTGATGGAAGTAAGTAATAGTACTGATGTAGTGGTGTGAAGAGTTTATTTGAGACTTAGTGCTAATTCAATTCAATTCAGTTTATTTATATAGCGCCGTTTCACAACAGATGTCATCTCAAGGCACTTTACAAGAATAGTTATTACAATACAATGTTTAGTGTAGAAATTAGAGAACCACAGAAGATTGCGTTGTGTAATTCTCAGCAATCCCTCATACTGAGCAAGCACGAAGCGACAGTGGAAAGGAAAAACTCCCTTTTAACAGGAAGAAACCTCCGGCAGAACCAGGCTCAGCACAAGCGGTCATCTGCCGAGACCGTCTGTGGCTTGGAGAATACAGAACAGAGACACAGAACAGAGACACAGAAAGAACAACAGAACTGATGCAGAAGTTTGTTGCAGGACGTGGAGAACTTTCTGTCACTGCAATGCCATCTTAGTCAGGGTCGTCAAGCAGGGCGGGTCAGGAACCCCTACTGTAGGAAGAGACTAAGAGAAAACAGGTTAGCGCTTGAATTGACAGCACATCATGCAGTTGGGGAGAAATAGGAGAGAAAGTAGGAAAAGACCCTAATAATGTCCTCCAATAGCCTAAAGCAGCATAGCTACTTACATTAACCTGTCTAAGCGGCTGCCAATAATTTGACCACTAATACGAATTATTCTATTCAGCATGTTGCTATTAATCAGATTGAGTGATCCATACCAGGCAGTAATGCTAAATGTAAGAATGGATTCAATCAAACATTTGTAAAAGGTCACAAGGATGGATTGATGCATCTGAAGTTTACTGAGCTTACGAAGGAAGTAGCATGTGATCAGCCATAACTCTGGCTCTCAAAGACCTGTTACTCTGTCTTTAACCTCTACTCCACTTATTAATCTAAATCTGAAGACCTGTCTGAGCTCATTTAACACACCTGTCCACCCTACAGTCAGTCTGACTACTACCATGGGAAAGACCAAAGAGCTGTGAAAAGACAGCAGAGACAAAACCGTAGACCTCCATAAGGCTGGAAATGCCTATAGGGCAATTATCAAGCAGCTTGGAGACAATAGATCAACTGTTGGAGCAATTGCTGGTAAATGGAAGAGGCTGAAGATGGCCGTCATTCTCCCTGGGACTGGGGCTCCATGCTAGAGCTCACCTGGTGGGGAATCACTGATGATAAGAAAGGTGATTAATCAGCCCAGAACTACGTGGGAGGAGCTGGTTAATGATAGGAAGAGAGCTGGGAGCACAGGTTCAAAGGTTACTGTTGGTAGAACAACTACGCTGTTGCGGTTTAAAACCACAGAGCGCTCCAAAGGTCATCACATGTCCAGGCCCGTCTAAAGTTTGTCAGAGAGCATCTGGTCAGATGGGACTAAAACAGAACTTTTTGTTCTAGACTTCACTCACCGTGTTTGGAGGAAAAATAAGGATGAGCTGCATCCAGACAACAGCATCTCTACTGTGAAGCATGGAGGTGGAAGCATCATGCTTCGGGGCTGCTTTTCTGTAAAGGAGACATGAACCTCCTTCCCTCAGTCAGAGTGTTGGAGATGGGTCGTAGCTGGGCCAGGAGAACCAAGGAGTGGCTCTGTAAGAACCGGATCAAGGTTCTGGAGCGGCCTAAACAGTCTGCAGACCTAAATCTGATAGGAAGGAGCTGAAACCTGACAGATCTAGAGTAGATCTGTGTGGAGGAGTGGGCCAGAATCCCTGCTGCAGTGTGGAAACCTGGTGAAGAACTACAGGAAACGTCTGACCTCTGGAACGGCAAACAAAAGCTGCTGCACCAAATGTTTGCTCTGATTTTCTCAAATACTTATGTGCAGCAATAAAATATAAAGAAATTATTTTAAAAAAATATACAATTTGATCTCCTGAATCTTTTTGAAATGCTGTTTCTCACAGTGGAAGTGTAGCATGCTTTATTTTTATGTTGCAAAGTTAGCCTATGCTACTCTTTCCTGTGCTATGTGTGAGACGTTTCCATGCATGTTTTTATAGAGATGACCAGGAGAGGAACCCAAATTTAAATATCCAGGGATCTGGGTCAGTTCACAAAGTTTGACTGGCTCTGTGTTTCTGCACAGCACATTTTAAGGCAAACAGATGGTATAATTAAAGTTTCTTGGGTCCTCCTTTTTCACAGGCTCTTTTCATTGGTCAGGCTGCTCCACTGATACTGTTACCAAATAAAGCCGGGATCACACTGCAGTTATAGACGTCTTACAACTTTACTTTTATTGGGAAGATTGGCCGGTATGTGTGCAGTGTTACGTTCTTCCAACCAAAACCGGGCCGGAGTCAGAAAGTCCACGACTCCAGTCTGCCATTGACCAATTAAATTGTGCCGTGTGAGTGACGTGTTAGCTAGGCAGGTTAACAGCAGGATAACAAGAAATCAACAAAAGACAGAGTCCCTCTCTCTGGAGAGATCTGCAAAAAAATCTGCAGCAGAAAGTTTTTTCACTCATCCCTTCGGCAGCAAAGAAGGAACAATAAGTGCGCAGGTCTCCTCGATGTAAGTTTGACGTTGACTTACGGGCAAGAGGAAGAACGGGGGCAGAGCGTATGCTAAAATAGCTGTAATGATCTCACCTCCACGCACTGAAGTTCCTCCTCTTCCTTTTAAACCTGAAAGCAGGTTTAATGCAGTGCATTGTGGGATTATTAGTTTTTATGACAGGCCTAGTCTCTGTAGTCCAGTTCCATGGTTGGTAGCCTGATAAAAGTCGCCTGTCCTCGTATCACTGACTTCACAGCAATTCCTCATTCTCAGCAAGCATGTAGTGAAAGTGGAGAGGAAAAACTCCCCTTTAACAGGAAGAAACCTCCAGCAGAACCAGAAGCTGGATCAATACAAGCGGTCATCTGCCACGACCGTCTGGGGGTCTGAGAAGACTACATTTACTACTTTTAGAAATCCTAGGAACTACCAGTAGACCTGCATTCTGAGAACAAAGTTCTCTGTTAGGAACATATGGAACAATCAGATCTCTGATGTACGATGGAGCTGATTATTAAGGGCTTTATACGTAAGGAGGAGGATCTTAAACTCTATTCTGGATTTAACAGGGAGCCAATGGAGAGAAGCCAAAACAGGAGAAATGTGATCTCTCTTTTTAATATTCATCAGAACTCTTATGGTTAGTGTTCAAACAACTAATTCACATTGCAAAGCAGAAGTGGATCATTTTGATCATCAGCATTTTGGATCAACTGAAGGCTTTTGATTGCATTTTGGGGACTTCCTGATACTTGTTGGTCCTTTTTCCTTCACTCTGCGGTTCAGATCACCCCAAATCATCTCCATTGGGTTCAGGACCGCTGACACATTTTTGTAAAAGTATTTCATAATTCCATATGTGTTCGTTCATAGTTTTGATGCCTTCAATGAGAATCTACAATGTAAACTCATCACACCTTTTCCTTTAAACACATTTTCATTCACTGTAAATGTAGCTGATCTGATTACTTCCAGAGTAATCTGAATACTACATGAGTAATCTGATTACCTCCAGAGTAATCTGAATACTACCTGAGTAATCTGATTACTACTTGAGTAATCTGATTACTTCCAGAGTAATCTGATTATCTCTTGAGTAATCTGATTACTACATGAGTAATCTGATTACTTCCAGAGTAGTCCGATTACTACATGAGTAATCCGATTACTTCCAGAGTAATCCGATTACTACATGAGTAATCCGATTACTTCCAGAGTAATCTGATTATCTTGGAAGAAATCGGATTACTCATGTAGTAATCGGATTACTCATGTAGTAATTACCTGAGTAATCTGATTACCTCCTGAGTAATCTGATTGCCTCTTGAGTAATCTGATTGCTACATGAGTAATCTGATTACTTCCAGAGTAATCTGATTACTACCTGAGTAATATTATTATCTGAGTAATTTGATTACTTCCAGAGTATTTTTATTACCTCTTGAGTAATCTGATTACTACACGAGTAATCAGATTACTTCCAGAGTAATCTGATTACCTCCTAAGTAATTTGATTATTACCTGAGTAATCTGATTACTACAGGAGTAATCTGATAACTTCCAGACTAATCTGATTACCTCTTGAGTAATCTGATTACTACATGAGTAATCCGATTACTTCCAGAGTAATATGATTACTACATGAGTAATCCGATTACTACCTGAGTAATCGGATTACTTCCTGAGTAATCTGATTACTTTCAGAGTAATATATATATACAGAACAAAAGTTTGGACAAACTTTGTCATTCAATGCGTTTTCTTTATTTTCATGACTACAATTTAGATTCTCAATTAAAGGCATCAAAACTATGAATGAACACATGATGTATGGAATTACTTTATGTACTTAAACAAAAAGGGTAAAATAACTGAATACATGTGTTACTATGTAAAAGACTTTCACACACCCATCATCTCCATTACAAAAGGCCTAGCATCACACCAAACTACCCCCGTACCCGACCCCTTGCCTGCCCTGATGTGCGTCAACTATGTCAGGCCCCGTCTACACTACTGCGTTTTCGTTTAGAAACGGAGAGTTAAAACGAAAACTATCTCCGTCCACACTAGCGTTTTTCCCTGCGTATTAGAATTGATCTCTGTCCACATTAAAACGACTGAAAACGTGGATCACGTGACCATTCTCCAACACTGGGCATGTGTGCGCCGGTATAAACAGGAAACAGATTGAACATTCCTCAGAATTGATGGAAGTAGCCAAGCTAACGTACCTGCTAAACATGTCGAAGGCCAGAGATGTAATTCGTTATCCGTGTTGCAGTTTCTAACGTAACGCACTCCAGGCTGTTTTTGTATGTTATATTTAGGGGACGGGTCATGTGACGGGTGGCTGACGAATCAGGGAAGGATACGTCATGACCGATGACACCCAATCGTAGAGCCGAGTGTGATCTGCTGCGTCATCGTTTCTAAAGTCGTCCATTTTTAGACATCCACGCCAAAACGAAAAACGGGGTCGGCAGCGTTTCTAAACTTCTCCGTTTTTGCCGTTTTAGTGTGGATGGGAGGGGCAAACGTAGCAAAAGATCTCAGTTTTTAAACGAAAACGCAGTAGTGTGGGCGGGGCCTCAGACATAGAGCATTAAGAAGGCACTGGGACCCGATGGTGTGTCTCCGTCCTGCCTGAAAGTCTGCTGGCTCTCAGCTTCACTCAGATCTTCAACAGATCCCTGGATTATTTAATGCTGCTTTCCAGTTAACCTTTCCGAGTTGGAATGTCGGAAATCTCAAAGTTGTCTCGCGTCATTTCACAGAGACACGCCCCCATTAGGTCGGAAATTTTGAGCTCCAACTCGGATCTCTGACAGTGGAACAAGTAGAGCGAGCAGCTCGGAAACAAAGATGGCTGCGCCCGTAGTTGAGATGGATTTCGTTACATTCTTGTGTACAACGACTTGGATGCCCGAGTATCTGAGACAAATAGAATGCAGCATAAATGACTACAGACCAGTTGCCCTGACATCTGTGGTCATGAAATCCTTTGAGCGACTGGTGCTCTCCCACCTGAAGAAAATCACGGATCCCCTGCTGGACCCCCTGCAGTTCGCCTATAGAGCAAACAGGTCAGTGGATGATGCAGTCAACATGTCTCTCCACTACATCCTGCAACACCCAGACTCACCAAGTACCTACGCTCGGGTCCTGTTTGTGGACTTCAGCTCTGCATTCAACACCATCGTCCCAGAGCTCCTCCACCAAAAACTGTCCCAGCTCACCGTGCCTCCCTCCACCTGCCAGTGGATTAACAGTTTCCTGACTGACAGGAGGCAGCAGGTGAAACTGGGTAACTTCACATCCAGCTCCCGGTCCCTCAGCATCGGCGCCCCCCAGGGATGTGTTCTCTCCCCACTGCTCTTCTCCCTTTACACCACTGACTGCACCTTAGTGGACCCTTCTGTGAAACTCCTGAAGTTTGCAGATGACACCACCGTCACCACGGCGACGAGTCTACGTACAGAAGGGAGGTGGAACAGCTGGTCCTCTGGTGCAGTCACAACCACCTGGAGCTAAACTCACTCAAAACTGTGGAGGTGACAGTGGACTTCAGGAAGAGACCCCCATCAACATCTCCTCTCATAATCACCAACAGGCCAGTCCCCACAGTAGAGTCTTTCAGGTTCCTAGGATCCACCATCACACGGGACCTGAAGTGGACCTCCCACATTGACTCTATAAGGAAGAAGGCCCAGCAAAGGCTGTACTTTCTGCGTCAGCTCAGAAAGTTCAACCTGCCTCAGGAGCTGCTGACCATATTCTACACAGCAATAGTCCAGTCTGTCCTGACCTCATCCATCTCTGTCTGGTTCTGATCCGCCACCAGGCAAGACAAGGACAGACTGCAGAGAACAGTCAGGTCCTCAGAGAGGATCATAGGTTCTGATCTTCCCTCCACTGAGGACCTATAAGCGGGCCAGAAAAATCACCACTGACCCCTCACACCCTGGCCACAATCTGTTTAGGCTCCTCCCCTCAGGCCGGCGTTACAGAGCGTTGTACGCCAAAACCACCCGACACAAGACCAGTTTCTTCCCCCAGGCTGTCGCTCTGATGATCTCTGAATAGTCACAGAGTGTGAGTCCATTCACATAACAATAAACTATAACTCTGCACGGTTGTATATACTCACTGTACAATAACCCCGGTTTGGTGTATATATTATCCTTTGTTATTTATTTGTTTATAAGTTCTGTACTGGAGAGAAAAGTTGCCGGAGTCAAATTCCTTGTATGTGTCATACTTGGCCATTAAAGCTGATTCTGAAGTTCATATTTTTACCGAAGCCAGCTACTGTAAAGTTTGCTGACGATGTGATGACTGATCATACAGCAGCAGTAGAACGTTGGTTCATTCAGACACGTGTTCATGTAGCCATGAAGCCAGAACTAGGATCCCACTGTTGATCCGTATGTGATGGTACCTCTCAGATGAAGCAGATGGAAGTTGAAGAGCTGCGGCTGAACAATGACATTCAGGATATCAGAGACCAAAACGAGCTGCTGGAGTTCAGGATCTTGGAACTTGAGGTAGAGTTGGGTTTGCTGGGGTCACATGGTGGGATGTTTGTGTTGTAATTATGATTATAAGCATTGTCTGTTCCCACGGGAGCAGGAGAGGGAGCGCCGCTCACCTGGGATTAACTTCAAACAACTGCACTTCCCAGAAGGTCTCAGCCCGCTTCAGATCTACTGTGAGGCTGAGGGCGTCACTGTGAGTAGCTCCACTCACCAATGAGTGCTCATTCAGACACACACACCATCCTGAACGGATGTGTTCATGCTGCAAACGTGTGGAGACAGAGCAGAACATGTGAGCATAAATGTTCCTGATCAGTCCCGTCATCAGATAATCTCACCTGTGGAATGACTTGTGTCCCAACAGGAAATTGTCATCAGTGAGTTGTTGAAGAAGTTGGACATTCTGGGGGATAACGCCGTAAGTGTATGTTGACTTTATCTTGTACATGTATGTGCATAACCCTCAGATCTGTGCTGTGGAACATGTGACCATCCTCGTACCATCCATCAGATGGATTTCAGCCAACATCAACATGATTAACCTTGTCTAATGCAGTAACCAAAACTACATGTTTAATACTTCACGTCACTGATAGAAAAACAATGAAAGAAATGATTCAGCTGTCCTGATCTCAGAACCAGTAGAACCAACAGTTCTGATTACTATTGGGCACTCATTTATCAAATGTTCATAGAAACTGTCCTACATTCTCTGAATGAAATCTAGAATGTTCATACCAACAGTCAAAAGTCAGATTCATCAAATATATGTTTGCCACTCATAGTTCGTCCCAATCATCTGTTGATAAAATACCAAGGAGCTGGTGTAGAAGCCAAAATTTGGGCCTGCATGGCACGTGTAATCAACACGTGCATCAATTCTCAGAAGCTGACAAGATGCACGTGGTACTTCCACGAAAGACTTGTCATTAAGCGATTCTAGGAAATGTTTTGTTCCCAGCTTTTCTGGCCTCTTCAGAACCAGACAATTAGGCGCCTTCAAGATAAACTAATATCAAGCCGCTGGCCAAGAACACCAGATGGTTCCCGTAAGTGACGCAGTGATCAAGTATAAAAGATAGGGCTCCTTTTAGAGGAAGAGAGGGTTTTAGGTGGTCTGCTGGGATCTCAGCGTGGACGTCTGCTCAGAGATAAGGTATGTCAATTGTTAATAGACAATGGATATAGAATGTTAGATATAGAGGTCAATGACCTATGTAGCATTGTATTGAGAACCAAGATCCAATAAAACCCGGCTGAAGCTACTTTCTAGAACAGAAGCTGTGTTGTCCTGAGTCTTCATTATAGCTATATATCTATATCTATGTTTTGCATGTAATTAAAACCAATCTTTAATATAGCATTATCAGGTTCCTCTGACACATCGATTAAATCCTTGTGTTCTTTAGGTGGGCGACTGTGGCTCAGTGGTAGAGTAGTTGGCTTGCAATCGGAGGGTCGTAGGTTCGATTCCAGCTTCCTCCAGTCACATGTCGATGTCCCCCTGGGCAAGGCACTTAACCCCCCAATTCTACATTCTACATTGTCCTACCGAGCCATGTTGGGTGTCGATGTATGAATGCGAGTGTGAATGGGTGAATGCGGCTTCAATATAAAGCGCTTTGAGTGGTCAGTAAGACTAGAAAAGCGCTATATAAGTTCAGTCCATTTCTTCCTCCAAATAATGGCCAAGAGAGCAAAGAAAAAGATTTCAGAAGCACTGAGATTGAGGTGAAATAAAATCAGTCAAGATGAACAGACTTTTCGAAAATTGTCTTAGTTAATGCAGATATATTTTTACCAGTTCTCCAATTAACCCCCTAATTCAGTGTTTCTCCATTATTTTCTGCCATGCCCCCGATTTTTCACGCCCCCCCATCCTCCCACCCCAACCAGATTGATATGTACAAATATTTAATTATTTATTGATACAAACCAGCACCAGCACACTGCATATACTATATAGTGATTATGAAAAAAAGATTAATTAAATAAGATGCAACTACTTCAAATGGTTGCAGCTCATTTTATTTTTTAGGTCTTGACACTATTTCCAAGTTCAGTTTATTAACTCAGTTGGTAACATTTAATCCAGACTGCTTGGTCTGTGTGATGCTCAGAACAGAAACAGTTCAAATGATTCACTGGGATGTGATTTTTAAACTAATATGGAATATTAAAGCTTTTTTAAACTGTGTCAATTGATAACCTGTCAGCTTCATCAGTTTATCACTTTTCAAGCTACATAACTTCTTCACCTTAACTGTTTTTCTTTTCAGCTCTGCAACCCTATGAAATCCATTTGTTATGTTAGAAATGCTTTATTTCACAATTTCCCCTTTTTCCATTTAGATTTTTCTCAATTCTGCTTTTTCCTTTCAAGTCATTTTTATTCAACCAAAAAGTTTGTAATTGTGGTGACTGAAAACAATTGACCAAATCAATAACCAAATACCACATTTACTGTTATTCTTAACTATTTTCATAAATCTACTGTGCTATGGTTCAAGTATTTTCCTGTCATTTTTAAAGAACTAAAACATCCTATGTGCAAAATGAAAAATCTCATATTTTTCATAGGCCCTATTACATAAGATCTCTCACCACCTGATCAAGTCTCATAGAGACGGTAACAGTAAATATTCATATTACTTCCATATTTTTCTAAACCTGTGTTCATTTTTATTTCCTAGTCCTTCCCAGACTCCAGTGAAATCAAAGTATGTCAGTGTTTTTATGTTTAACTGTCTTTCTGCAGCGCTTGGTTTGTGGTTTTTCCCCTGACAGAGCTCTTGTTTCTTCCTGTTTCTAATGCAATCCTTGCTATCACTGGTCGTCACAGCGGGCAGACAGAATTTATAGAAGGATCTTCTGTTCCTCACGCTAAGCGTCAACTTGTTTGTTTGGGGGTTTTTTTCGGGGATGGGGGGGCGTCTGTGTTTCTGTGAGTTTTCTCGCTATGGCGGCAGGTTTAGTCTGTCTGCATGGAGAGGTGGGCCGACCTCATGGTAACAGCAAACAGGCAGCCTTACAGGAGCGGGAGCCACCAGATCACTACAGGAACGGTGTTTGTGTCGTCCATTTTTAGTTGTTAAATTCAAAGATTCCATCTCCCTTTCCCGCAGCGCGGATTAAAGAACATTTTTGTCTCTCAGATCTGTCCATGTAGACTTCTTCTGCCGAGCTGAACAGACAGCTTGTTGATAAGTTTGAGCACTGCTGCCACCTAGAGACTGGAGGCTTAATCACAGTTAAAGTATGAATAACAGCCTCGGCTCCCAGGATTGGGGTGGGGGTGATCTGACGCCCCCCTGGCACCCCTCCGCGCCCCACCATTTGAGAAGCACTGCCCTAATGTATTATTTGTTCCATGTTAAGTTTCTAACATGGCTGGAAGTTTAACCCTAACCCATCCATAACTATCTCAGTTATTTTGCTAAAAAACAGAACATCAAACTGTTTCAGCGTTGCAGTTCCTCCTTTCTACCACTAGAATGCTGAGTGCACGCATGGTTAGAACTGTTCTTATATTTAGGAACATTTCTACACACAAGTACCATATATGGTAAATGCTACACAATGTGTAGGATTGTTGATAAATGAGCTGCTGGTTTATTGGAGGCTCTCAGTTAGTGACTGTGATCCTTAAACGGAGGAATCTATCAAATGTATAACCACACCAATAAAATGAGTTTAAGCCCCTGATGTTTTTTTGAATGTCCCCACATCTCATAAAGGACCAAATTAAAAAAAATGAAGACCTCTAAAATATTTCAAGAATTCAATTTTTACTTCAACGCAGGCACATTTCTTTACAGTTTTTCTTTATTTTTATATCCACAGAATAAATCTCATCAGCATTGACTCTAAAGTTAAGCAAAAATCCTTGTGCTTCTCTGTGGAGCAGCAGTAGAGCAACTAACAAACAATCATTTGTTTCTGTTCTTGATTTACGGAGATATTGTATTTTCTCCTTAGTCAGAGAGATGGAACCAGCAGAACTGAGCTGCTTCCTCCACACCATCTGGTAGGACAGGTTTTCTCTTAGCCACCTTCTTAAGGTGATCTGAAATGTTTCTATCATTGCTTAGTGAGAACAGTGAGGACTTTTTCTCTTAGAGCGGATGGACTTAGCAAATTAATAAACCCTAACAAGACAAAACCGCTGTAGAAACACAGAAAGGAATAAATGTAAATGTGAATTACATTTTTATGCTTTTCTTCAGTCCTCAGCTGGATGTTCACAGTACATTTCTAGTATTACATTCCTACACATTGGACCCGTGTGTTTTCATTGATAACTTTAGTGATATTACTTCTTTGTTGGCGGCTCTTCATTGACCTCCTGTTTATTATAGGCTTCAGTTTTAAATCCTGTTTCTTTGTTTCAAAGCGCTGCATGGCTCCTGCCTGTTAATCACACTTTTTCCTACTTTTCCAACACCTCCTGGTTGTTCCGGCTTCTACACTTAAATCAAGGAGAGAAGGAACTTTTTCTGTCTGTGCTTCAAAATGATGGAATAGTCTCCCTTTGCAGATTAGAGCTGCTCAATCTATTTTAAATTTTAGGCCCCTCCTTAAAAACCATCTCTTTTTGCTGGCTTTTCATTGCAGCTTAGCAATATTCTTTGCATTTCCTGTCCTCCTATCTTTGTTGTTTTTAGGATTTTGTTTATTCCTTTTATGGAATAATTTTATCATGTAATATTTTTTTATGTATAGCATGTTGGGGGAATTTAGGCTGCTTAAAATATACTTCATAAATAAAGCACAACTTGATCAAATGAACCAGATTTATTAATTTGTATCTAAACTCTGACTATATGCAGTTTGTGTTTAATATCTCAATAAACCAGAAAATGGAGACAGTTTATTAAAAAAACATTAAATTCTGACATACATTTTTCTGAGTTTTTAATACAGACTGTTAATAAAACAAACATGTATTAGAACTGGACATATTTCTTCTTTAGTTCATATTTATTAAAAAATGATCTGTATTATTTTATTAAAGCTCACTTAACATTTATTCTGCTAAGCCTCCCATACCTGGGTTACAGAGACACTGATCCATCCTGCCATGGATTGGGTCCTCATTACTCACTGAAACATTGAGACACTCGGGATTTTCCTGTTCACACTATAGGTCTTTCTTGCATCACATCTTCCCTCTTCTACAGAGACAATCATCAGAGCTTCTGTTGTTAGGACACCTGAAGGACCAATAGGACTGTTTCCTGCTTAGTTGTTGCTGCTGTTGGTCACAAAATACAAGAATTAGGTCTGAGACAGCCAAAGGTCCTAATCCTGACCTGAACAGATCCAATTTAAGCAGAAAATTCTTTCTGATTGGAGATCCACCTGCTTCTGTTGAAGCTCTTAGTCTCAGGTGAAAACGTGTCACTGTGACCTGACCTGCTGCTTCCTTCCTGTAGAATCTGTCCAATGAGGAGCAGGTGGCCGTGATCCACGCCAGGACAGTGCTCACTCTGGCAGAAAAGGTGAGAAACACCTGGACCGATAGGTTCTAACTTCAACTATTCTTGATTTTACATTTCAAACAAGAGAAACATAATTTGGTTTTAATGCATGTACAACCCCAAATCAGAAAAAGTTGGGACAGTATGGAAAACGCAAATAACAGAAAATAATGATTTCTACATTTACTTTGACTTCTATTTCATTGCAGATGATATAAACGCAAAATATTTCATGTTTTATCTTGCCAGATTAATAAATCTCCATCCTTTCCTGTCATTCAGACCTGCAACACATTCTAACAAAGGTTGGAACAGGAGCAGCTTAGGCTAATCAGGTAACCTGGTTAAATAATGATGGGATTATAAACAGGTGGTGTCAGCAGGTGATTATAAGTATGATTTGGTACAAAAGCAAGAAAGGTCCAGTCCTATAGAAACAAAGATGGCTCAGAGGATCACCAGTTTGTCAACAAATATGTGAGAAAATTAGGCAGCTCCATTATAACAGGGTCCAGAAGCACCGTGGACTTTTCTGGGCTGGGAGGAATCTGGGATGAACCATCAGCCAGTAGAAACATCTGGAATGGACCATCAGCCAGTAGAAACATCTGGAATGGACGATGAACCAATAGAAACATCTGGGATGGACCATCAACCAGTGAAACATCTGCAATGGACCATCAGCCAATAGAAACATCTGGAATGGACCATCAACCAATAGAAGCATCTGGGATGGACCATCAACCAGTGAAACATCTGCAATGGACCATCAGCCAATAGAAACATCTGGAATGGACCATCAACCAATAGAAGCATCTGGGATGGACCATCAACCAGTGAAACATCTGCAATGGACCATCAGCCGATAGAAACATCTGGAATGGACCATTAACCAATAGAAACATCTGGGATGGACCATCAACCAGTGAAACATCTGCAATGGACCATCAGCCAATAGAAACATCTGGAATGGACCATCAACCAATAGAAGCATCTGGGATGGACCATCAACCAGTGAAACATCTGCAATGGACCATCAGCCGATAGAAACATCTGGAATGGACCATCAACCAATAGAAACATCTGGGATGGACCATCAACCAGTGAAACATCTGCAATGGACCATCAGCCAATAGAAACATCTGGAATGGACCATCAACCAATAGAAACATCTGGGATGGACCATCAACCAGTGAAACATCTGCAATGGACCATCAGCCAATAGAAACATCTGGAATGGACCATCAACCAATGGAAACATCTGGGATGGACCATCAACCAGTAAAAACATCTGGGATGGACCATCAGCCAATAGAAACATCTGGAATGGACCATCAACCAATAGAAACATCTGGGATGGACCATCAACCAGTGAAACATCTGGAATGGACCATCAGCCAATAGAAACATCTGGAATGGACCATCAGCCAATAGACATCTGGGATGGACCATCAACCAATAGAAACATCTGGATATCAACCAATAGAAACTTCTGGAATGGACCAGCAACCAGTAGAAACATCTGGGATGGACCATCAACCAGTGAAACATCCGGGATGGACCATCAGCCAATAGAAACGTCTGGAATGGACCAGCAACCAGTAGAAACATCTGGGATGGACCATCAACCAGTGAAACATCTGGGATGGACCATCAGCCAATGGAAACATCTGGGATGGACCATCAGCCAATGGAAACATCTGAAATGGACCATCAGCCAATAGAAACATCTGGAATGGACCATTAACCAATAGGAACATCTGGGATGGACCATCAGCCAATAGAAACATCTGGGATTGACCATCAGCCAATAGAAACATCTGGGATTGACCATCAGCCAATAGAAACATCTGGAATGGACCATCAACCAATAGAAACATCTGGGATGGACCATTAACCAGTGAAACATCTGCAATGACATCAGCCAATGGAAACATCTGAAATGGAAAATCAGCCAAAAGAAACATCTGGAATGGACCATTAACCAATAGAAACATCTGGGATTGGACCATCAACCGATAAAAACATCTGGAATGGACCAGCAACCAGTAGAAACATCTGGGATGGACCATCAACCAGTGAAACATCTGGGATGGACCATCAACCAGTGAAACATCTGGGATGGACCATCAGCCAATAGAAACATCTGGGATGGACCATCAGCCAGTAGAAACATCTGGGATGGACCATTAGCCAGTAGAAACATCTGGGATGGACCATCAGCCAATAGAAACATCTGGGATGGACCATCAGCCAATGGAAACATCAGGGATGGACCATCAGCCAATAGAAACATCTGGGATGGACCATCAGCCAATGGAAACATCTGAAATGGATCATCAGCCAATAGAAACATCTGGGATGGACCATCAGCCAATGGAAACATCTGAAATGGATCATCAGCCAATAGAAACATCTGGAATGGACCATCAACCAATAGGAACATCTGGGATGGACCATCAGCCAAAAGAAACATCTGGAATGGACCATTAACCAATAGAAACATCTGGGATTGGACCATCAACCAATAGAAACATCTGGAATGGACCAGCAACCAGTAGAAACATCTGGGATGGACCATCAACAAGTGGAACATCTGGGATGGACCATCAGCCAATAGAAACATCTGGGATGGACCATCAGCCAGTAGAAACATCTGGGATGGACCATTAGCCAGTAGAAACATCTGGGATGGACCATCAGCCAATAGAAACATCTGGGATTGACCATCAGCCAATGGAAACATCAGGGATGGACCATCAGCCAATAGAAACATCTGGGATGGACCATCAGCCAATGGAAACATCTGAAATGGACCATCAGCCAATAGAAACATCTGGAATGGACCATCAACCAATAGGAACATCTGGGATGGACCATCAGCCAATAGAAACATCTGGGATTGACCATCAGCCAATAGAAACATCTGGAATGGACCATCAACCAATAGAAACATCTGGAATGGACCATCAACCAATAGAAACATCTGGGATGGACCATTAACCAGTGAAACATCTGCAATTGACCATCAGCCAATGGAAACATCTGAAATGGAAAATCAGCCAAAAGAAACATCTGGAATGGACCATTAACCAATAGAAACATCTGGGATGGACCATCAGCCAGTAGAAACATCTGGGATGGACCATTAGCCAGTAGAAACATCTAGGATGGACCATCAGCCAATAGAAACATCTGGGATGGACCATCAGCCAATGGAAACATCTGAAATGGACCATCAGCTAATAGAAACATCTGGAATGGACCATCAGCCAGTAGAAACATCTGGAATGGACCATCAACCAATAGGGACATCTGGGATGGACCATCAGCCAATAGAGACATCTGGGATTGACCATCAGCCAATAGAAACATCTGGAATGGACCATCAACCAATAGAAACATCTTGGATGGACCATTAACCAGTGAAACATCTGCAATTGACTATCAGCCAATAGAAACATCTGGGATGGACTATCAGCCAATAGAAACATCTGGGATTGACCATCAGCCAATATCTGGGATGAACCATTAACCAGTGAAACATCTGCAATTGACTATCAGCCAATAGAAACATCTGGAATTGACCATGAACCAATAGAAACATCTGGAATGGACCATTAACCAGTGAAACATCTGCAATTGACTATCAGCCAATAGAAACATCTGGGATGGACCATCAACCAATAAAAACATCTGGGATGGACCATCAACCAATAGAAACATCTGGGATGGACCATCAACCAGTAGAAACATCTGGGATGGACCATCAACCAATAGAAACATCTGGGATGGACCATCAGCCAATAGAAACATCTGGGATGGACCATCAACCAATAGAAAACATCTGGGATGGACCATCAACCAATAGAAACATCTGGAATGGACCATCACCCAGTGGAAACATCTGGGATGGACCATCAACCAGTGAAACATCTGGAATGGACCATCAGCCAATAGAAACATCTGGAATGGACCATGAACCAATAGAAACATCTGGCATGGACCATGAACAAATAGAAACATCTGGCATGGACCATCAACCAATAGAAACATCTGGGATGGACCATCAGCCAATAGAAACATCTGGGAGGGACCATCAGCTAATAGAAACATCTGGGATGGACCATCAACCAGTAGAAACATCTGGGATGGACCATCAGCTAATAGGAACATTTGGGATGGACAATCAGCCAGTAGGAATATCTGGAATGGACCATCACCCAGTGGAAACATCTGGGATGGACCATCAACCAGTGAAACATCTGGAATGGACCATCAGCCAATAGAAACATCTGGAATGGACCATGAACCAATAGAAACATCTGGCATGGACCATGAACCAATAGAAACATCTGGCATGGACCATCAACCAATAGAAACATCTGGGATGGACCATCAGCCAATAGAAACATCTGGGAGTGACCATCAGCTAATAGAAACATCTGGGATGGACCATCAACCAGTAGAAACATCTGGGATGGACCATCAGCTAATAGAAACATCTGGGATGGACCATCAACCAGTAGAAACATCTGGGATGGACCATCAGCTAATAGAAACATCTGGGATGGACTATCAACCAGTAGAAACATCTGGCATGGACCATCAACCAATAGAAACATCTGGGATGGACCATCAGCCAATATAAACATCTGGGTCTGACATTTACTCTGTACCTTGATGTAGATTCTCAGTCATCCAGGACATGGTCGTCTTACGAGTATATATTCGTCTGTCATCCAAACGGCTTCTTCAGCTCTGAAAAAAACTGAATTGGGAATATCGGATATAGAAGTGTAATGATATTCCTAACAAGGCGTTTATGGTTGTGTAAGCTGTAAGCGATGTTTGTCAGCTCAGAGTCAATAACAATGAAACAAACCTAATTATGTAAAACAACTCACACCTGCTTTGTGTATGTTGAAGAAGGGGAACCTGAGGCCTCCTCCTCTCTTTAAGGTTGGGTTCATATGTTTGACATTAATGGCTTCTTTCTCTCCTCTCTGAAACCATCTTTTGTTTCTGTCTAAAATATGTCCATCATTGACTTCAAAAGAGCGACATTTTTCCTTCAGATGTAGAAGGACCGCTGAGTCATGGTCCATAGAGTTTGCTCTTCTGTGCTGATCCATCCTTTGTTAGTTGCTGTTAGTTTCTCCAATGTACAGCTCTGAACATTCCTCATTGCACTGGGCTGGATATACCACACCACTGAGCTTTTGTGTGGAGGTTTTGTCCTTGGGATGAACAAGTCTTTGCCTGAGAGAGTTACCAGTTTTAAAATACACTGGGATGTTGTGTTTAGAAAATATTCTACGTAATTTCTCAGAAACTCCGTCACATGTGGGATGATTGTTTTCTGTCTGCTTTTCTCCTCTGCTGCACTGGCCTAAACTGACTATTTCTTGGACTTCTCAGATGCCTAGACATACACCCAATCAGGGTATCCACAAGTTTGTAGTGCACTCTTTATATTTTTTGTTTCATGCTGTCCCTTCTCTCTTTGACCAAGGGTCAAAATCCAAGCCAAAGAGGTGGAAGCTTTTACACAACACATCAACTTGGTTGACCATAACATCAGGTTCACTAGAGAAGTCCTAAAGAAGACAAGCTACCATTTCTGGACTGTCTGGTACATATGGAAGAAGATTGTAGCCTCACCACAGAAGTCTTTAGGAAACTACCACATACAGACTCGGGGAGCCAAATACTACAGATGGCATTTGGGCCCCAATCAATTTTCAGGTGTGGTGCTAAAGAGACAAACGTTTCTGACCGTGATTTCTGTGCTGGTACAATATCATACGGTTTGTGTATTTTTTTTTTGGATTAACATTTCTCAACAATAATTGGATCGTCATATCCAACTGGAATTTTTGAACGGCCCTTTTTTTTAAGGACATTTTTTATGCACAATAACCATCCTGTACTAGTAGCAAGCGTTTCACAACAAATGCGCCACAACACAGCCCAGTACCTACTTTTTGACTCAAACCACACACTGGAACATAAGCTAATGGCCATCAGAAGGCTAAAGCATTAAGCCGAACATATCTCCACAAAGAGAGAAGGGGACGACAAGAAATATTTCAATTAATATTTTAACAAGACCTTAAAAACCATGTTCTGCCCACATTTTGAAGACCTGGCTGTGGAGGAAGAGAATACAGCTGCTGGCCCGTAGTCCCACATGCATGTTTATTATGAAAAAAACAATAAAATTAATGAGGAACACATTAAATAACGTGTTGTTTTGTTGATTTCCATGTAATAAAGGTCAAAGACAATTTAACAAATTACTGTTTTCAGTTTGATTTTAATTTAATGTACCGTCCTGACTTTTTCTGATTTTAACTTATATTTCAATACATATCAAATGAAAAATGAGATTACTTTTGGACTGCATGTTTGTGCAGTTGGTAGTACTGTTGCCTAGCAGCAAGAAGGTCCTGGGTTCGAATCCCAGCCTGGCGTCTTTCTGCATGTAGTTTGTATGTTCTCCCTGTGCATGTATTGGTTCCCTCCAGGTACTCCGGCTTCGTCCCACAATCTAAAAACATGTCTGTCAGGTTAAAAGGTCTTTAGGTGGGTGTGTGTGTGCATGGTTCTCTGTTTTAGCTTGTAAATAACTGTTGACCGGTCTAAGGTTAACAGCGGCCTCAGCATGAAGGTCTGTTAAAAGATAATATAACTTATTCAGCATGTTTCACCTAAATTATTGGATTCAGATTCAAACTAATGTTCAAACATGCTTGGTGAGAAGTTGTAGAGCTCTTCTTATCCTGTGGAGGGGGCTAGCAGGGACTCCACAGTTCAGAAGCTTCTGAAAGCCTCTCTGTCTGTTCTTCCAGTGGCTGGAGTCCATCGAAGTGACCAAGTCAGCTCTGCAGCAGAAGATGTTGGACATAGAGAGCGAGAAGGTAAAAATAAAGCTAGAAACATGAAGCCTGGTACCAGGATCTTAACAACTGATGTCACATTTAAGTTGGTGCCTTAGATGTTCTGTCACTTTGTGGCAACAGAACCTTTTTCTATTGGACATTAATGCTAAGAAGGCAGAAGATCTGATTCAGCTGCAGCTTTTATTCAACAAGTCATGAATACATGAAAGCTGAGTTTGGTCAGGAATCTTGGTGTAACCAAAAGAACCATCATCCCAACAGAAACGGATCAAAGGTTAAAGGTCAGTGTGAGTGAGGCATGTTTGGACAGCAGTTCCTTGATGAAACCATCATTTACATCAGGGTTTTTAGTGAAAACTTTAAAAAATGAAAAACCGTTGTGCTAAATGTGAAGACACCACCAGGAAGAAGAACCTGTATTCAAACTAATAAAGAAACAGATACTGCAAGACATTTTGGGTTTCCAGAAAGTTAATTACTCCCTGACATGAACTTTAATTCATTTAATAAATAACTGAATGACCTGCCTGACCTGAATCAGAATCTGATATTTGATATATCTGATATTATATATACATAATATATTTCTCTCAAAATGAGTCCCATAAATTCTAATTCATCTAGGTTTGTCCGACTTGTTTTCAGGATCTCTTCCGAAAACAGAAAGGTTACCTGGATGAAGAGCTGGACTTCAGGAAGCAGTCCATGGATCAGGCCCATAAGGTCAGTCCTCAGCAGCTCCAACCACATTTCCACATGTATTTAGAAACAGCAGGGAAACATCTAAAAACCTGCCACTTCCAGTAACAAGCAGGCTTTGGTACCTAACCTAGAGGGCATTTTTTACCATCTGTGTTTGATTCAGAGGATTTTGGAGTTGGAGGCCATGCTGTTTGAAGCTCTACAGCAGGAGGAAGCTTCCAGGATTCCAGGACTAATAAAGGGAGAGAGTCGATTGTCTGACATGCTGACAGAAGAAGAGAAGGAGGAGCTGAGGAAAGCCATGGATCAGTGGAAACGATGTGTGATGTGTGAGCTGAGAGAAAGAGATGCCCAGATCCTTCGAGAAAGGATGGAACTACTTCAGCTCACACAGCAGGTGAACAGCTTTACATATAGAATTATTATATTAATTTAAGTCACAATCTGGTTCATAATCCATCGGAAACTCCAGGTTCAGCTAATAATATTGATTCATTTCTGAGAAACTGCATTAATATGGAGGCGGAAAAGTCTCAGAATAAATAAACAGGGTTTTTCACAAATGCACATGCTAATTCGGAAATGCACACAATCTGTTTCACAAATGCACGCGCTGTGGTTCACAATCATAATTTCGAGAAACACCTGTAATATAAATTCACAAATGCACACAATCTGTTTCACAAATGCACACGATCTGTTTCACAAATGCACACAGTCTGTTTCACAAATGCACGTGCTGTGGTTCACAATTATAATTTCGAGAAGCACTTGTAATATAAATTTACAAATGCACACGATCTGTTTCAAAAATGCAAATGATCTGTTTCACAAATGCACACGATCTGTTTCACAAACGCACACGATCTGTTTCACAAATGCACATGATCTGTTTCGCAAATGCACACGCTCTGTTTCACAAATGCACATGATCTGTTTCACAAATGCACACGCTGTGGTTCACAATTATAATTTCGAGAAACATTTGTAATATAAATTCACAAATGCACACAATCTGTTTCACAAATGCACACGCTCTGTTTCACAAATGCACACGATCTGTTTAACAAATGCACACGATCTGTTTCACGAATTCACATGATCTGTTTCAAAAATACACAAAATCTGTTTCACAAATACACATGATCTGTTTCAAAAATGCACATGATCTGTTTCACAAATGCAGGCGCTGTGGTTCACAATTATAATTTCGAGAAACACTTGTAATATAAATTCACAAATGCACACGATCTGTTTCACAAATGCACATGATCTGTTTCACAAATGCGCATGATCTGTTTCACAAATGCACACGCTGTGGATCACAATTATAATTTCCAGAAACACTTGTAATATAAATTCACAAATGCACAAAATCTGTTTCAAAAATCCACACGATCTGTTTCACAAATGCACGATCTGTTTCACAAATGTGCATGATCTGTTTCACAAATGCACATGCTGTGGATCACAATTATAATTTCCAGAAACACTTGTAATATAAATTCACAAATGCACAAAATCTGTTTCAAAAATCCACACGATCTGTTTCACAAATGCACGATCTGTTTCACAAATGCACATGCTGTGGATCACAATTATAATTTCCAGAAACACTTGTAATATAAATTCACAAATGCACACGATCTGATTCACAAATGCAAATGAGCTGTTTCACAAATGCACACGATCTGTTTCACAAACGCACAAGATCTGTTTCACAATTGCACATGATCTGTTTCACAAATGCACATGCTCTGTTTCACAAATGCACATGATCTGTTTCACAAATGCACACGCTGTGGTTCACAATTATAATTTCGAGAAACACTTGTAATATAAATTCACAAATGCACACGATCTGTTTCACAAATGCACACAATCTGTTTCACAAATGCACATGATCTGTTTCACTAATGCACACGACCTGTTTCACAAATGCAAACATTCTGTTTAACAAATGCACACAATCTATTTCACAAATGCACATGATCTGTTTCACAAATGTACATGATCTGTTTCACAAATGCACACGCTGTGGTTCACTTTTATAATTTAGAGAAACACTTGTAATATAAATTCACAAATGCACACAATCTGTTTCACAAATGCATACAATCTGTTAAACAAATGCACACGATCTGTTTCACAAATGCACATGATCTGTTTCACAAATGCACACGATCTGTTTCACAAATGCACATGATCTGTTTCACAAATGCACACTGTCTGTTTCACAAATGCACATGATCTGTTTCACAAATGCACACGATCTGTTTAACAAATGCACACGATCTATTTCACAAATGCACATGATGCGTTTCACAAATGCACACACTGTGGTTCACAATTATAATTTTGAGAACACTTGTAATATAAATTCACAAATGCACACAATCTGTTTCACAAATGCACACAGTCTGTTTCACAAATGCACACGATCTGTTTCACAAATGCACACGATCTGTTTCACAAATGCACACGACCTGTTTCACAAATGCACATGATCTGTTTCACAAATGCACACGATCTATTTCACAAATGCAAATGATCCGTTTACAAATGCACACACTTTTTCTTTACTTTCTTTCTTTACTTTCACACTTTACTTTCACCTTTCTAACGTCAGTCCTAAGGTAGTGAAGTGTGGACTTTTAAGGACAAACAGACATATTTGAAGGATAGGAAGATATAATAATCAGTGTAATCATGTAGAACAGAGATGACCAACCCCAGTTTATCATCAGTTTCTGCAGGAGCTTGGAATGAACCATTTATTGAATTCAGTCGTGTTAGATCTGGAAATATCTGCTTGGAAGACATCTACTCTTGAGGACTAGACTTGTTCACCCCTTATATTTATAGATTTAATCAAATGACAGAGATTCTAAAAATGAGCTTTGTTATAATTCACTGCAATCATTGGTCTTATTTTAGAAAGTCCAGTTGATTGGCTCCAGTCTCTTACTTTACAGCAAAAATGAGTACACCCCATTTGAAAAGTAAGATTTGTATCAATATCTCAATGAAGAACAATTCCAAAATTTTCACATGACTGAGTTTTATTCAACACTTGTTTAACTCCCTAACATGAAATTAAGGTTAACAATGTAACTTAGATCATAAAATCTTTTCAGTTTTTTTTAAAAGACACAGAACAAGGCGTGTCATCCATGGACACTGAACTAGAAGTCTGCAGCTCTCTGCAGGGAAACTGGGAAACAGCAACCTCTTCATCTATGATGATGACCAGAATAATGAGATTCTCAGAGAATCCTTTATAAACCTGGAGGGAGGTGCTTTTCTGATGCTTTCCAGCATACCTGCTGAAGGGCTTTAGGAATGAAATTAAACCAATGAAAGGCTGAAAGTAAAGCAGACAGAACATGAAACTTTGTAAAGATGATGACATGTTTGTGTTGGATAGAGGAACAAGGAGCTGGAGGAATGTATAGAAGCCCAGAAACGACAGATCAAAGAGCTCGAGGAAAAGGTAAGAACTACCTGACTGTAAAGAACCCAACAAAAAAATCACATTCCCATTGTGAGTTCAACTGATTCTTTCCTTTTTCCAGTTTCTGTTTCTATTTCTATTCTTCTCTTTGGCCTTCATCCTCTGGTCCTGAGTGCAGCAGGTGAGTTACACATTACACAGGTGTAGGTAAGGAGTTCTGTCTTAGTGTGGTAACAGGGTTCATCCAATGTACCACGGTCTACTCCAGGTTTTACTTAAGCAACCAAGTAGTGAGAGTTTCCTCAGTCATTCAGGGTTTCTTACCTTAGTCTACTCAGGTAGAAATACAAATAAAATTGGCCTGTGTAAAGGCTTTTTAAAGGAATTTGCTGCTGTTTTTTCTCTCCTGCACCTCAAAGAATCAGAACTGAGAACTGTGTAGAACAGGAATCCATAGTGAGAATTGGAATTGGATTTGTTAAAATGCAAACGATGCCCAACGCTACTAATGAGAGAAAATGCAATGAGTGGTTCCTTGTGATGAGATGGTTGTCTGCTAACTGTTGCTACGGAGTCCCGAGTGGGACACAGCATATGTAAACATGGCAGGAGGTGATCACAATCCTCTTTTGGATTTCCATTTGCAAAGTCGTAGCGTAATTTCGATCGATTTTGATACAAAAACGAGATTGTGACACCCCTACTTTTTGGTCATATTTACAGCTTCCCTGTGATTAATTAGATAAAAAATTGTAATTGTTTGACAGCCCTACTAGAAATAAAATATTTATTTTATTTTCCATTCTTGAAGCACCATTTAAAGTGTAACTGAACCCCATGAAAAAGCATCAACCCGCCCCCAGGCAACATTTATAAAACTCTACCCAAGTGGGCGGGACCAGGAGACATGGAAGGGCGTGGTCAGGTGTGGAGGATGAGCGCGGGGGGGAACAAATGGCTGCTGGCTGCTCTGCTTTGTGACCGCATACCATGGAGGCCGTCATTTCTCCTCCATTGCTGTAGTACCTCCATTTGGCCACTAGGCCCCCATTGAAAAGCATTGGACTTTAGACACATTAAAAACAACTTTAATGCCTGGTGCCCATTTTTTTAAAACTTTCTATGGCTACATATTCTTCCTGAGATAACGCTGGGCTCATAAAAAACCTGTGCACCAGGCTGGTTTTTGTAAGATAATTTTTTTAAATCTTGCATAATTAATGAGGGGGCCGAGCCAAGTTTAGCATCAGAGCTAAAGACGCGGGAGCTGAGTGGGCGTGATTACGACCGAACTACACGCCCATACACGCCCCATGAGGGCGGAGTCTACAGTGAAGATCCCGCCCCATGCCCTTTTTAGGAACATGCTTCGTCACAGCTGGGGAGGAGGAGTCTGTGAATCCGCCATGAATTCCCCCATGAAAGTCATTCTGGTAAACGGGGAGGAGTGAGGAGGCGCTGTCTATCTTTTTTACAGTCTATGGGGGGAACGTGGGGGTGTGGTCTGGAAAACAATCATTGCTGAACTATGGCATGTAGCCGCCAAGGTCGGTGATGTCTCTATTTAACTATGGTAAGGAATAAATTAGGTTTCTTCTCTCCATCATAGGTAAAGAGAGGCTCTATGGAGCGCAGCGGCCAAATGATGTATCAGTTCATGGCGCTGAGTCAGCGCGGTCTGGAGCCAGCAGCATGTATAGCTAACAAGCACAGAGAGCCTAGCGCTAGCATCCATGCTAAGTAGCTTCAGAAGGAACTACCTCAGCTTTTGTTTCCTTAGTTACGGTGTGTTTAAAACATATAGGTTATAACATATGGCTCGTTGTCCTCCAAAGTGCGATATACGGATTTCAGCTTCCTCTGTTTCCCTCAGTATGCTCCTGTGTGCAAACGTAGTACCATAGACTGTAGCACATAAGATGAGCTCGACTCGTCACGGGGCAGGACGAGCATATCTGGGTGGGGGGGGGGGGGGGGGCACTGTACCTGTGACGTAGGCACAAACTCTCATGTACCAGGCTCGGCCAATCACAAAATTCAAATGCAGAACCCCACAGTGACCATGAACAGCAGCACTAAGACATTTTTAGACCAAAAAATGTGCAATTTAACAAGTTTACACGAAAATGTCAAAAAATGCCCTTAAACTGAAAGATTGCTGTTAAAAAAAAACATTTTTACAATTTATAAGCATAAAAAAGTGGGTTGGGGGTTTAGTTACACTTTAAGCACTGGCATCATTTAAAAAAATACTGGTATCAGATAAAAGCTAAACGACAGCATCCCTTTAACAGTAGCATATATCATACAAGCTATTAACTAACTGATTCCAATAAGATTGTGATACAATCACAGAGACTCAGATACGTAAAAATAAAATGCAATAAATAATGAAGAACCTGATGAAAATAAACCGAATAATTACAAGCATAAAGGTAATTCTCAAAGCCACCAAATACCTCAGAATGTCCAATAAGTGATCCAAAGTCTGAAAGTGTTTACAGAACCTGTGCAGACTGAAAGCTGTGTAGTTTGTCCCCAGCTTTAGGTAATCAGTGCTCACTCAGCGTCTTTCTCTTTCACCTTTTCACACCAAAGATTTTGAGCTTTTGGGTTTTGTTTCTCTCTGTCCAGCCCACCAGAGACCACAGGTGAACACTCAGAAGTCTGGGTCTGAACCAGGTCACTGTAAAAATTTGCATCTCTAAAACCAGTGCCAACAAAGCACAACTACTCTTCTTACTGTCTGCTGACCTTTGCTTTGTTACGGTCAGTTTCAGCTCTGCCTGGGAGAAGAAGAGTGACATCTGTGGTAACAAAGGAAAGCTGACTTTCAGCTTGTGATACTCCAGACCATTCAGGAAACAGTTCAGTTCCCAGGATCTGAAGGCAGAGTTCTGTCTGCTGAGACAGCATATGAAGGAGTCCTGATTGAATGAATGACAGATCCAAACAGACTAAGGGAGTATTTACACAAACTGAGTTTGTGTCAGACCCAGACGCTGCCATCAGAAAGCATCTGGAGGTCCAACTGAAACCTAATTCAGACACAAACCTGCTGTGGCCCCGTGTCTCTATGAGATGGAGGAGTTGAAAGTGACCTGGAGACACATCGCGTCCCAACGGAGTCTGTAAAGGGTCAAGACAACCACCACTGAGAATACTATCTGCAGACATGAGAAAGAGTTTGTGATGATCCTCAGAGCTCAGGGCATATCTGATGCCTGGAAGCTTTGCAGAAATGCATGTATGTACATGACATGCATGCATTTCCAAACATGGTATAAAAGTGGCAGCAGCAGATCTCGCTAAGTCCCAGAACTAGAGACTTCTTCAAAGAGAAGACGGTTAAAGTTCAGTTTCTTCACCAGGTGCTGGAGGTGGATCCAACCTCCTCTGTGTTTATGAGGAGATCCAACTCCCAGTAGAAACTTTTCAAATCCAAACACTGTTTACTTCATGGAAAAATGTTTATGGCTGATGGAAGGTAATATTTACAGAGTCTAACTGATTTGATAAGAGAGTAATACGAGTTTTTATTCTGCTACTGGAGATAATCGCATCAATCTAAAATATCAACATTTAATAAGAAAAAAAATCTTCTGAATATTTTATAGTTTAAGTCACTTTTTTATTCTTTTTTATTATTAATTTCAACCTTTAGATTAGCTTTAATTTTACAGTGAGCACCTCAGTGATCATTATCAGTGAAAAAGTAGAAGGATCACAAATTGTGTGTTTATCATTGTCATCTTTAGTTCCAGCATCCCGATCCTGGTTCTGGACTTTTACTATCCCAGATTCTATTTTTCTGAGAAACTCTGATGTCGTCACTGATTAAAATGTTGGACATGAAACCCGAAGTGTTTGTGATCTGTCTACCTCCAGATTTATTCAAACATCTGCATGGATGATGGGCAGCACTCACTGTTCTGACCGTTTTTACGGAACCTCAGAGACCAGACTGGTCTGTGGACATCATAGACTGTAGATACAATGGACAAACCCTGGATGACGTCACCCACAGATTTGTGAAGAGCAGAAAATGAGGCCAACTGGGCGGTTCCCACCGCCGCCATCTTGTCCGCGTCACTCGCCTCGTCACTCTCAGAAACTCCAAAAATGGGCAAAGAGGTGGAGCTGAGAGTGGCGCTGTGAGGCCGGGGGCGGAGGGTTAACGCTCCGAGCCGACGTAGCTACAAGCTAGTCAGAAGCTAGTCGGGAGCTAACTGAAGCTAGTCAGAAGCTAGTCGGGAGCTAACTGAAGCTAACGTAGGCTGCAGCCGGTTTCAACCGCGGTTAAGAGACTTTTACCCTGTTTTTCCACTAGTGTCGCTTTAGACCCAGAAACATCTCGAGTAGAGAAAACATATAGATATAATAAGACCCGAATGGGTCGGTCAATACGGCCTGATATTGTGTTATTTCTAGTACCATCGGAGGAGGGTGAGGACATAGACGGCTCATCTTAACAACACATCCAGCAAAAAGGGTTACAAAGTCAAGTTTAAGAGTGACACGCCTACATTTTTTAGTTACTCCTAAATTTACCAGTTAGGACCTAATTTTAGCCCTAAGATTCTTTGTGAATACGGCCCCTGATCTCTGATGTAGGATGGAGCTGAATATTAAGGGCTTTATAAGTAAGGAGGAGGATCTTAAGCTCTATTCTGGATTTAACAGGGAGCCAATGGAGAGAATCCAAAACAGGATAAATGTGATCTCTCTTTTTAATATTCATCAGAACTCTGCAGCATTTTGGATCCACTGAAGGCTTTTGATTGCATTTTGTGGACTTCCTGATAGTAAGGAATTACAGTAGTCCAGTCTTGAAGTAACAAATGCATGGACTAGCTTCTCTGCATCACTCCTGGACAGGATGTTTCTAATTTTAGCAATATTCCGGAGGTGAAAGAAAGAAATCCTAGAAACCTGTTTAATATGAGATTTAAATGTAATTTCTTGGTCAAAAATTACACCAAGGTTCTTTACATTATTACCAGAGGCCAAATTAATGCCATCCAGATGAAGTAACTGATTTAGCATTTTCCTTTTTAAAGGTTCTGGTCCAAAGACAACAACCTCTGTCTTGTTTGAATTTAGGAGCAGAAAATTCAGAGTCATCCAGGTTTTTATGTCTTCATGCTTGTAATCTACCTAACTGATTGGTTTCATCAGGTTTTATGGATAAATATAATTGTGTATCATCAGCATTACTGTGGAAATTTATTCCATGTTGTCTAATTATTTTACCAATAGGAAGCATATATATAGTAAAGAGAATCGGGCCAAGCACAGAACCCTGTGGTACTCCACAAGTAACCCTTGAGTGTGAAGATGATTTATCATTGACATGAACAAACTGGAATCTGTTGGACAGATATGATTTAAACCAGCCTAGTGCTGTTCCCTTGATCCATACAACATGTTCAAGCCTTTCTAAGAGAATATTATGATTGACTGTGTTAAAAGCAGCTCTGAGATCTAACAAGACCAGAACCGTCACAAATCCATTATCTGAGGCCATTAGAATATCATTAGTAACTGTTACCAGTGCTGTTTCAGTGCTATGATCAGCTCTAAAACCTGACTGAAATCCCTCAAACAAGAATTTTGGATAAGAAAGGAAGGTTAGATATAGGTCTGTAGTTAGCTAAATCATCTTGATCCAGGGAGGGTTTCTTAAGTAAAGGTTTAATTACAACAACCTTAAATTCCTGAGGCACATATCCATTTATTAAAGATTGATTCATCATGTCTAGGATAGGGCCAGTAACCAGAGTGAACACTTCCTTAAATAATTTGGTTGGTATTGGGTCTAACATACAAGTTGAGGGTTTAGATGAAACTAAAACTGTGATAACTCCGAAAGTTCAACAGAATCAAAACGGTACAGACATAAACATGGTTCTACAGTTCTATCTGATACTGCATCAGTTACTGAGAGAGAGAGTTAGTCATGTTTGGGAGAATGCCAATGATTTTATTCTTTATAGAATTTATTTTACTTATGAAGAAGCCCATTGTCATTACTACAAAGAGAAAGGGCATATGATGTATGATGGAGCTTATTATTAAGGGCTTTATAAGTAAGGAGGAGGATCTTAAACTCTATTCTGGATTTAACAGGGAGCCAATGGAGAGAAGCTCAAACAGGAGAAATGTGATCTCTCTGCAGTTTTATTCTAAAACCTTCAGAAGTAATAAAAATGTGCAGACAGCAGAGATCCAGGCCATTTAATCATGCAGCGATTAGAACCGGGTCAGAGTGTCTGACTTAAGGAGAGCTGACAGAAGATTAGCTCCAGTTCAGGCTGCAGGAACATCTCAGCATCAGCAGCAGAGCGTTCCCCCTGGCCCTGCTTTGCTGCCTCTGTGAGGTCCGTTTGCTCAAAACTTCCTGGACTTCTGAGGTCCGAAGAGCTTCATGGAAACCAGCCGCTGTCAAACATGAACTCCGAGTCTGGTTTCCACCAGTGGGCCAACAACTGGACCCCTCAGATCCCCTGTTTGTGTGTGTGTGTCTGTGTGTGTGTGTGTGCGTGTGTGTGTGCGTGTGTGTGTGTGTTCTTTATCCTCCTGCTAACTGAAGCTGACCCAGATCAGGATAATCACTGCCTTCTTCAGGGTTCTGGAGTCTCAGAGTTTGACCCAAAAATAATCAGAACCAGAACTTTTGGTGGGTTGTTCAAACAGAATCAGAACTTTGTTTGCTGTCAGGTTTTAATGAGGCGTTTCCCTGTTTGTTCTCCTCCTCTTTGGGTCTCTTTTGGGTCATGTTTGCTCCTCCTCCTCCTCTTCCTCCCATTTCCTGGTTTCTTTCCTGCAGTCTTCAGCCTAGGCTTTTCCTCCTCCTCTTCTCCTCCTGTTAGCTCACTTGTTCCCATCATGTCTGAGAGGAGGTTCTGTCAGGAGGATGACTGCTCCTCTCTCCTTTCCCGACTCGGTTCTGATTCTCCTCGTGCTCGGATGAAGTTTGGAGGGATGTTCTGCAATGTGGAAGGAGCGTTTGATAACAAAACTCTGAACTTTGAGTCCTTCAGTCCTCAAACACGACACCGTGCTGCTGCTGCTGCTCCAAGCCAAACAGGTGGACAGACCGTCGTATTTCCATCTGGATGCACCCGGGAAAACTACATCAAGACAGAGGTTCATGTTAAATTTTTTTATCAGTAATTATTTATAGAAAATTGATTAAAAAACATCCTATATGATGTTGAAGGCCTGATGACTAAAACCAAAAGAACACATTACTGATTCTAAACGTTTCGACCAATCAGTCAGCTAGTATCAGTTTGATGAAAATAACTGGCTTTACTTCCCTGCTGCCTGGTTGCTGACTGGTTCTGGGTTTGGTACACTTTTTGTCATGCATTGAAGTGAAAAAATGATTCACTCCCAGACGAACTTCTGCTGGATTGGTTTTTTGTCCAATTTATAAGTGTTTAATATCAATAAGTCAACAAAGTTGTTTGTTAAATGATGCTTCTCTTATTAAGGGAACAATTACCAACCTGTCTCTGTGTAAAGAAGTTTTCAGCCTGTAAACCAAATAACTCCACTCCTCCTGCCTGAATGGGTTTAATTACCTCCAGAGTTATGGTTAGTTTATCAATTAGCAAAATCATTTTCTAGTTTAGACCCATTTCCTGCTGAATCAGCTTGTTGAAGGTCAGGTTGCAGCATATAAACCAGTAATCAGGCCTGGGTGTGGCTAAGCTGTCATTTTCTGTGACCAAGTTGGTTCCGCTTCTCCGGTTAAGTTATGATTTGATGATCTGAAACATTTAAATTAAACTGAAGAAATCTGTGAGTGGACAACTACCACATGGAGCAGTGTAACACAAACCTACTTTCCACACTCAGACAAATAAACGCAGAGGTTAAAGGTTATACAAACAGGTTGACAGGTTTCATTAATGCAGGCATCCTTTATGGTTGCATTTAATGAAACAGTCAGGAAACCATCACCAGATCCTGTTTTGTGGACAACACAGAGACACATTAAAAAACAATCAGCTATTGTTTTATGAGATAAATATTACAGTAAAGGTGGAAAAATACTAATATGTGACATGATGTAGAAACAGTCAGCAAAAGAAGAAAAATCAATCATTGTATTTGTGTTTATTATTCTGCGTGAGGTTACAGATTCAACAGAAATCCAACATCTGCAAAAATGAGAAAACGTTCTTCAGACAGTTTCTGCCCATATAATTCCACTCTCATCATCCTCCATCTTTCCTCTGTATGCAGGCGTCAAACAACCAAATATTGCCCATAAGACAGACGGCAGACAGAAGCCCAAAAACAGTCTTATAAATGTTTAATAAAAGGTTCTATGATTCCATAATGGGGCATCGACCAACCGAATATAATAGCTCCAAAAATGGATGCTTCTGATACTCCACTGAGTCAAAGGTACAGTTATTCATCAAATAGCACTTTATTGGGTCTGAAGGTTCTGGTTGTGATTCAGCTGAGAACAAGACGCCTCTGTGTCTGGAAACCGTTGCTCTGACCTGTTCACTGAAAGGTCCAAAAGTAGTTTGTCTTCTAGAGAAGACTAAGAACACTTTAGATGCTTTCTTTGAACCAAGTTCTGCATCAAATGTTTCCCACATCACTCACTTATTCATTTTTGCTTTACTCTGACCTATTGTTTCATTTAGCTATGAAAAGTAGTAGTTTGTGGGCCAGAAATAAATTAGTGGACAGGACAGAAAACAAGCCAACAGTCGAGAGAAAAAGGAACTGGGATGCATTAATGTCCACACATTTCTCGGTATTTACAGATTTCAAAAGATTTTAATTAAACCTTTTCATTGGTCCATTTCTTATAGTGACAAAAAAAAAGAAATAAAGGAAACGCTCTTCATAGTAAAATGGTTGAGGTTCTGGTCCGGGAGGTAAGCTGAACAGTGCTGTGGATAAATAAAAGTGGGGATGCTGATTGGCTGGATTTTCCTAACAGGTAGAAGCTTGTGAATATTCTCATTCATCCAGGTCATGTTTATCTCAAGGAAATTTCAATCAAACGCAACTGGACTTGGTAATTTGTCTTGGAAGACGTTTCACCTCTTATCCAACCAGTCCCAACCAGTCCCAGCCTGGTCAGCAGCGAGCATGAACTGATGAAGCCTCTTGGATAAGAGGTGAAACGTCTTCCAAGACAAATTACCAAGTCCAGTTGCGTTTGATTGAAATTTCCTTGAGACTAACAGGTAGAACCAGGTTTCCAGGTGAACTGTACAGGACCAATGTCTTCATCACTGAACGTCTCCGCTACGGTGCCGGAACCGGTTCTGACTCCATCAGGAAGCTGAAGTCTGACTCACTGTTTCATTTTCTGGCTCAATCTGGAACTCCTTCAGTGAAGACCGAACCGGACCAGAACTCCTCATACACTGAATATAAGAGCCGGTCCGACTGCTGAACCAGAACCAAGCAGCAGAACGTTCCAAGCCGTTTGAAACGACTCAGTTGGACCGCTGTCACCATGGCAACCGTCCTACTGAAGCCTTTATTCTGAAGGTCCACACCGGAAGCTGTGTCTGCGTATACTAAAGGGAGCATGACGTCATAGGCGGCTCCAGCAACAATAGCTGCAGGTTCGGGTTCGGAGCAGAGAGCAAGTAGCTGATCCGGATCGATCCAGATCCCTCAGGATGTCCTTCCAGGCCAAGAAGAGACCCGCGGTAGGTCCAACCAGAACCAGAACCGAACCGAGCCGGGTGGGCGGTGCCGCTAATCGGGCCGGTGATGCTGAAGCTCCGCCTGTTTTACAAGGAGGAGAACCGCACCGAGTCCGACCCAGACGAACCGAACTGACAGGGAGACGCTCAGCTCGGTTCGGCTCCGCTCGGTTCGGGATGTATGTCTGCAGCATGCAGCGTTCATGGGGACTGGGACGTTTCATGTTCCTGCTGTGAAAGCGGATTTTCCGTCCCTCCGGTTCTGTTCTGCAGAACTTTATTGTCTGGTTCTATTGTTCTGCTTCATGTCAGAATCAGGGGCGGATTTAGGACTGAAGGAGGTCAGAGGCTTAGCCCAGATGACTGATGTGCAAACAATTATATATATAAATGGACGAATCTCAGTTTTTCAATTCTGACCCCCTGAAAGTAGATGGAGGAGAATAGATGACTACGCTTTAAATAAGCAAAACAACATTTGATCAGCAAATTTAACTATTAACAGCATCATAATCTGCTGTTGATTGAAGTCACCTCAGACCACTGGACCAGGAAATACTGCACCCATTAAGAGCAGATAATATAAAGGAAAAATGGGCTACATTGATGTAGATTCTCAGTCATCCAGGACATGGTAGTCTGGAGAGTGTAAATGAAGGCAACTGGACTTTTTCTTCTAGTCTGGAAAACATTTCGTCTCTCATCCAAGAGGTTTCTTCAGTTCTAAAAGACTGGATCGGGAGAAGAATATTTGATGAAACACAAAACATTTTCAAGACAAGAAGAGAAAGTCCCGTTGCCTTCATTTAAACTCTGAATAGCAAATGGGAAAGTAAGTTTTTATTGTTTTTATAAATCTGATCTCTGAACTGGTTTAATCTGCTTTTCTTTGCTTTCTGCACACACATACATACATACACACACACATACATACATACATACATACATACATACACACACACATACATACATACATACACACACACACACATACATACATACATACATACATACATACATACATACATACATACATACATACATACATACACACACACACACATACATACATACATACATACATACATACATACATACATACATACATACATACATACACACACACATACATACATACATACATACACACACACATACATACATACATACATACACACACACATGCATACATACATACATACATACACACACACATACATACATACATACATACATACATACGCACATACATACATACACACACACATACATACATACATACATACATACATACACACATACATACATACATACATACACACATACATACATACATACATACATACATACATACATACATACATACACACACACACATACATACATACATACATACATACATACATACATACATACACACACACATACATACATGCACACACACATACATACATCAGAATCAGAATAAGAATCGGTTTTATTGCCATTGTTTGAGAACAAGTTCACAAACTAGGAATTTTTTCCTGTACAGTTGTGCACATAAAACATTTAACATAAGTAAAAACATACATACATGCATGCATGCATGCATGCATGCATACATACATACATACACGCATACATACAATAGTTTTTATTATAACAAAGTATTATTCAAAAACAACCCTGACAACAAATTCACTGATATTTCCAACTTTACATGGAGTAACCTGAATAAGGTTATGTATGTATCCCTTTTTTCTGGGAGCTGACAGCAGGCTAAAGAGTTACTGAGGCTTTGGGGAGCATTGTGGTTGGAGCATAGACTGTGTATATAATTGGACAAACCCTCATTAATGTCACCCACAGGTTTGTGAAGAGCAGAAAATGAAGCCAGCTGGGCGGTTCCCACCGCCGCCATCTTGTCCGTGTCACTCGCCTCGTCACTCTCAGAAACTCCAGAAATGGGCAAAGAGGTGGAGCTGAGAGCGGTGCTGTGAGGCTGGGGGCGGAGGGTTAACGCTCCGAGCCGACGTAGCTACAAGCTAGTCGGGAGCTAACTGAAGCTAGTCAGAAGCTAGTCGAGAGCTAACTGAAGCTAACGTAGGCTGCAGCCGCCGGTTTCAACAGCGGTTAAGAGACTTTTACCCCGTTCTTCCACTAGTGTCGCTTTAGACCCAGAAACATCTCGAGTAGAGAAAACATATCGATATAATAAGACCCGAATGGGTCGCGTCAATACGGCTTAATATGGTGTTATTCCCATTAACATAATTGGAGGGTGAGGACATAGACGGCTCATCTTAACAACACATCCAGCAAAAAGCGTCACAAAGTCATCATGAAAACTCAGATCCTCTTAAAAAAAATAAAAGACTTTTGACTCACCTCACATCTCATCCATTAGTTCATGCCTCCAGCTGTTTTCCTCACACCAGCACTGATCTAACCAGCGATCATCCAGTCTGTCTACAGTCCGATTCTGCAGTCTTCCAGCCTGATCTAGCCGTCTCCTGCAGCTTCTCGGTCATACCAACTTTGCTGTTCTGCTGCTACCCGACCGATCGCCTGCTCCAACTCGCGTGTTGAAAGAAATAAAAGCTCTGACCAGAACAGCATTCCTCTCGGCCTTCTGACAGAACCCCCCCACAGCTGGTGAAGCATCAGCCGGTATAAAGCCTCCTCCCAAAGAAGAAACTTCTTGGATTGTCTGTTACTCTAATCAACACCACAGCAAGCCGTCTTTGTCCAATAATTGCAGATTAACATCCAAAACCGAATATATGCAGAGGTAACTGATAGTGGAGTTCAGAAACACCAAATGACTGAAATCTTTACGTTAGTCCCAGATGTGAAGAGCTTCCCCGTTAGCAGAGGGGGACAGCAGACTACGGAGCAGCTGTTAGCTACCGTTAGCCACCATTAGCTACCGTTAGCCACCATTAGCTACAGCTAGCCACCATTAGCTACAGTTAGCCGCCATTAGCTACAGTTAGCCACCATTAGCTACTGTTAGCCACCATTAGCTACAGTTAGCCACCATTAGCCACCATTGTTAGCCTAGACGGACATGTCAATCAAAAAGACACACCCCTAATTATTCATAATTTCAAGATTAAATTAAAAATAAAATGAGAAGTTAGAACGTCATCCTAACCCCCAGGCTAAATCCCCAAAACATATATACCAACCTCTGGAGAGACACTATTTGGTTACACCAACGCAGCTGAACATGTCACATTTAATTTCATGTTTATATGTAGGGCCAAAATTAGTGGTTTTTTTCAGTGTGGAGGAACTAAAAGTGACACATATTCATCTGCCTGATGTGTGATCTAAAGCAAAGATCAATCTGAAGTATTAAATAAAAAATTAAATAGGTGCTATTGACTATACTCTGTAATAGTTTAAAACTAAAGAGTAAAATATTTTTATGAACGGCTTCTCTGACCCTGTTGACCAAACTGATAAAGAAGTGCAATAGACAATGTTATATTTATATTTTATAGCCCATTCTCAACTTAGTTTTATTCACTTACTGTAATACTACTTTATCTTTTTCATTTGTTTCTTAATAATCCAGATACCATGTCTCTTTCTGAGATTTACTTATTTATCATCTAAGTATTTTTAAATTCTTCTTCATATGATTCATTTTTCTCTACCAAAACTTATAGGAAAGGCAAGGCAAGGCCATTTTATTTGTATAGCACACTTTCAACACAAAGCAACTCAAGTTGCTTTACATGATTACAGAAATATGAAAATTAAAACATAGAACCATTAAAAGAAAGCTTAAATAAACATTTATAATCAACTAGCAATATTAAAATTCAAGAAAGCATAGACAATAAGACAATGCTATTTAGCATTTGATCAAAATAATAATTAGTATGAAAATTAAAAATAGGCAAACAACTTATCTTTAGCAATGGAGTGAAAGCAATATTAGGATCAGTTACTCAGAAGCGAGTCTAAATAGGTACGTTTTTTATTTTAGATTTAAAAGAGTTCAGTGTCTCTGCAGCTTTGCATTCTCCTGGTAGTTTGTTCCAGATAAAAAGGAGCATAGAAACTAAAAGCTGCTTCTCCATGTTTGGTTCTGGTTCTAAGGACGATCAGTAAAATAGAGCTGGAGGACCTGAGTGATCTGGATGGTTTGTACCATGATAGCAGATCTCTAATGTACTCTGGTGCTAAACCATTCAATGATTTATGAACTAATAAAAGTATTTAGAAGTCTATTCTCTGAGCTACAGGGAGCCAGAGGAAGGACTTTAGAACTGGGGTGATGTGTTCTACTTTCCTGGTTCTAGTGAGAACACGAGCAGCAGCGTTCTGGATCAGCTGCAGCTGTCTGAGTGATTTTTTTAGGTAGACCTGTCAAGATACTGTTACAGTAATCATAAATGCATGGATGATTTTTTCTAGGTCTCCTTCTGTGTCATCATTCCTTTAATCCTAGAAATGTTCCTCAGGTGATAGAAAGCTGACCTTGTTATTGCCTTTATGTGACCCTGGAGGTTCAGGTCTGAGTCCATTATTACACCTAGATTTCTGGCCTTGTTGCTAATTTCTAGTTGGATCATAAACTTACTCATATGTAGTCGATCTTTTTTGGGTCCAAAGATAAGTACTTTAGTTTTGTTTTTGTTCAGTTGGAGGAAATTATGGCACATCCAGCTGTTAATTTGCTCAATGCATTTATTGAGGATTTGGATGGGTTCAACATCACCTGGTGACATTGAGATATAAAGCTGAGTGTCATCAGCATAGTTGTGGTAGTTATAATCTGTCTTAGTGGGAGCATGTAGATGCTAAATAGGGGGGGCCCAAGGATGGAGCCCTGGGGGACACCTCATGTGATTTCTGTGTTTTCTGATGAGAACTGGCTAATCGACACAAATAAGTTCTTAAGGTAGGATTTAAACTAGTCGAGTACTGTACCAGAGTCCGACCCAGTTCTCTAGAAGTTCTAGTAATATATCATGATCCACGGTGTCAAACGCAGCGCTGAGGGCTAATAGTACCAGTACTGTGGTTTTACCACACTCAGTATTTGTATGGATATCATTGAAAACTTTGACAAGGGCTGTCTCTGTACTTTGGTACCTGCCAAAACCAGACTGATAAATATCAAAGCGGTTGTTCATTGCTAGGAAGCTATTCAATTGTTGGAACACAACTTTTTCAATAATTTTACCGATACATGGGAGATTAGAGATTGGTCTGTAGTTTTGCATCAACGTGCTGTCTAGGTTCTTCTTCTTTGGTATTGGTTTGATAACTGCTGTTTTTAAGGCTTTGGGGAAAACACCTGATAGGAGGAATGAGTTAATTATTTTGATCAGATCCGCTCTGATGGCTGGGTGGAACTTTTTTAGAAAATTGGTTGGTAAGATATTCAAGCAGCTGGTGGCAGAGCTTAGATTGTCAATAATTTCATCAAAGCTCGATTCATTTATTGTTTGGAAATAAGTCATTTTCTCTGCAATAATGTCCTAGCATTTTTTTTTGTGTGAATAATCTCAAAGCAGAATGATTCCCTTGTATCCCTCAACGTTAATTAGTACTTGTTCAGTCTCTTTTTATGTGTCTCATAATGGACCTGGAGTCGAGTTTTCTGCGATTTTCTCTCGGCACGTCAGCACTCCCTTTTTTCATTACATACTAGTGGATCGCTTCTTCACTGAGACTTCTTTTTGCTCATGACAGTTTTAACCTTAAGTGGTGCAATCTTATCCATCATGTCTGAAATTTTGGAGAGAAAATCATCTGTCAGTTTGTATACTGAATTGGTGTTGGTGAATGTTGGGGACTTGGATCGTGTCGGAGTGTACACCAGTTTAAATTGTTCAGCTGAGTTGTCTTTGACTAAGCATTTTTGACATTTACATTGACATTTAACAAGCCAGCACTTTTAAAATAAGATTCACAGACCTGAATCATGATCTGTTTCATTACAGCTGCTTGTATCAATTTTTACTTTTTGTCTAAAAACTTTCCCAAGGTCCAAATCAGCAACAGTCTTCTGCTGCAAGTGTTTACACAGCAGTACCCATTTCCTCTCCCATCTCAGCAAACAGGCTGTGAAGCGTTTCTTCTTCAGGGGGCTCAGGGAGGCTCTACAAAGGCTACCTTATGTAGCTGCTGCCCCTCTGGTGAACTCTGGTACTGTAACTTATTTCCAAGAAGCTTTTTTGCTCTTTCAAAAAGTAAAATCCAATTCTCGCTTCTGAGAAAACACCCCCACCCCCAAAATCTGACCCCTGGTCAGAACCATTCTTCAACCAAAGAGATTGATTCCATCCAAAAAAAGGTAAATGTAGCTTCTGAACCCAATCAGAACTTCTCAGTGGTTCTGGGCGCTTGGAGACTCTGGGATGTTCTGGAGCTTTCCTACCTGAAAGGCAGCTTGTTGGTGGTTCTTAAGTCCCCTGGATGGTTTTTCCTCATGGTCAGAATGTAGGTCAGGTCTATTGTGATTGGATGAGGTTTTTTATCCAAAGCCTGGACATAAAGTCACATGATGCTCAGAGGTTCCCTGGATCCAGGTTTAAATGAACATAGTTTGGTTCTGGCTCTGAACCCAGTACATCTGATCCAGTCTACAGATCCAGTGTAGGAAAAGGAGGAACCTACATTCTGGATCATTTCCCTGTCTGACGCACCAGATGGAAAAGCATCCCAAGCTCCAGAACACAGTTCCACCTCAACAAACTCAGAGCCGGGTCATCAGACATGGTTCTGTTGGGTCCATACTACAAGTTCTGTTGTCATAGGCCACGTCCACACTAAGCCGGGTAATGCCTTAAACGTATAATTATTTAGTCTACACCCCCCTATCGTCCACACTTACCCGGCGTCGTTTAAGGTCTGTTGCCGTATAACTATTAGCCGGGTAAGAGAGCCGTGTAAATCTTAATTCAACGGCTAAACGAGCTAGTGTGGACAGCTTCCCCGGATAATGAAAGGAAGTGGCGTCACTGAATGCTGCGTCAATAACAATACGACACTACACACAAAGACAACAGCGAAGAGTAATAAATCGATCTCGTCGTCTGTCCACACCAAAAACTCTCTTCTTCTGAGCAGCTGTTGTTCTCTTCGGTTAGCGGGACAAGCAGATATGTACTGTGCTGTAGAGCTTCTTGTATATATTATGTAGGCGCTGGCGTCAGGTAGATCATACGCGTCTTTTCGCGCATGCCCAGTATTTGCACAGGTCGGTATGGGATTGCGCAATCATGGGAACTTAAACGGACCTTAAACGGGGCGTAAATGCTCGTGTTGAGTGGATAACATTAGGCGTCTAACTCCCCATATAACCTTATCCCGCTTAGTGTGGACGTAGCCATAGTTTATACATAGCAGCAGGTCTGAAGTGACATCAGAGAGGAGAACCCTGGTCCAACTTAGACAGCAGCTCTGTTCATCTCTGACTGGATCTAGTTCAAACAGAAGCAGATGTTGGATTCAGGGACTTTACTTCTCCTTAGATCATTCAAAGTTGAGAAGTTCCCCAGGTTCCTGAATGGATCCAAATGAGTTTCAGGGTGGAAACTATGAGGTTAATTCAGGGCTTCTTTAGTTTCCAAGCTACATTAGGTCATTAAACCCCCTGGTACTAGGTTGGTTCCTGGTTGTTTCCTAATTGGTTCTGGCTTAGTTCCTGGTTCGTTCCGGCATGGTTCCTGGTTCATTACGGGTTGGTTCCTGGTTAGTTCTGTGTTGGATAATTGTTGGTTCCGGATTGGTTTTTGGTTAGTTCCTTGTTGGTTCCTGGTTTATTATGGGTTGGTTCCTGGTTTGTTCTGGCTTGGTTCCTGGTTGGTTCCAGGTTGGTTCCTCCAGTAACCGACATCTCTCTGTAACTAAACATTGTTTTGAGCTGTGCTGAGCTTGATGTATATTTTCATTCTGTGTTCATATGGTTCGGAGCTGTAACGGGCCATGCTGAGCTTGATTCCCTCATCGGGTTGGGTTGAGAAGTCTGAACATCAGCAGCCATCACCTCCTCTCTAATTGGACCTCCTCCTCCTTTGAATTTACCCAGCAGCCTCTCTGTTTCTAGGGTGACCGTCTGATTATCAAAGGAGGAAAGATTGTCAATGACGACCAGTCGTTCTACGCTGACGTCTACATCGAGGATGGAACCATTAGGTAAATATTTAGTCCATCCTCCTGCTGCTGAATGAACACACCTGTCCACCAGAGGTCAGTATAACCTCTGTTTCCTGACAGACAGATAGGCGAGAACCTGATTGTCCCACCTGGCGTGAAGACCCTGGATGCGTACGGCCAGTTGGTGATCCCCGGAGGAGTGGACGCCAACACACACCTACACGCTCCACAGAAAGGCCTGAACCCGTGTGATGACTTCTACCAGGGAACCCGAGCCGCCCTGTCTGGGGGAACCACCACCATCAGTTAGTCACCACCAATAATCCATCAGTCCTACCCCGTCTGCATGCCGGCCTCATTTATATCTCTGTCTGCAGTCGACCATGTGCTGGTGGACCCAGGAACTAGTTTACTGTCAGTGTTTGACCAGTGGAAGGAGACGGCAGAACAGACGGCCTGCTGCGACTTCTCCTTCCACCTGGACATCACCAGGTGGCACGAAGGTCTGTACGAGGAGCTGGAGACGCTCGTCAAAGATAAAGGTGATCAATAAAGGTTTACGCCACAGCTGATAGTCAACGCTCAGCAGCATCAATGGTATTACTCACCTCTAAAGTTCTGACAGGTGTAAAATGCGTGTAAAATGTGGGAGGAGTCTGGACCAGGTTGGATACTTTTTCTGAATCCAAGTCAGCTGTAGACCAGAAGTCCAGGACTAGGGGAAGTTCTGGAGAACCAGTTCTAGTTGATTGGCTGGTTAAAAACCTCCTGGTACCAGATATGATACGACATAAAGGTTCAGTTAGAATTCATTCTGAGAGGGAACACAGAAAATGACATAGTATAGACTGTAGTACTGATGTAGTACTGATGTAGTACTGTTTTGCAGGAGTGAACTCCTTCCTGTTCTTCATGACCTATAAAGATGGCTACCAGAGCTCCGACTCTCAGGTGAAACAGAAATATTATCCTGTTTATTTGTTCTCAACTTCCTGTGTATTTATATTTACTTCCTGGTTTCTGTGGCTCAGCTTTATGAGGCGTTCGGGATCCTCCGGGATCTCGGAGCACTCGCGCTGGTCCATGCTGAGAACGGTGACATCATTGATGAGGTAACACACCCCGATCATTTATTGGTTAAAATGAAACATTTAACAGGTTCTGACTCGTCTAAAATGGTTTGTTTCAGGAGCAGAAGAAACTTCTGGGTGTGGGTATCACTGGACCTGAAGGCCATGTTTTAGCCCACTCTGAAGAGGTAAATCTACCCCATCTCTGTGGGAGGGTTGTTAAAGATGTTATACGGAATTTCCATAACAAGACTTTAACACAGCAAAGCTATGAATATTTTGCGGAAATAACAAAATAAACTAAAAATAAATATTAAAGTGGTTCTGGTGCATTTGTCTGAAAACCTGAGCCAATCACATTGCTCTGTGCGATCCAACGATATGACAATCTGGTTCTCCGACTCAGCGGACAAATTTACGTGGCTCCGCCCCTCATCACACACTGCAGCATTCTACATCAGAACACCTGTGGCTAGAGACGTTCTCTGATCAATAACCAGCCGCCTGCTAGCGCTTCCTCTTTAGGACAAACTACCAGAGTCACAGAGAGAACAACACCATCTGAAGTCACAGAAAACTGCTGTTTCGTCTGCTATGGCGATGCACGTTCCAAAATCAGGGGGCGTGGCCTAGGGGTGCTAGCCAATGGGAGGGGGGAGGGGGGAGGGGGGAGGGCTCTGTAAATGTGTTTCTGTTTTAAGCTAGCTGGTTTTTAGCAGCTTTGATGCACTGATGGTTCTACTTTCTCTGCTGATAACTTAATCAACGCAGGGTTGTTTTCTGTGATGAACTGATATTCACCTGAAGATCTGGTTCTGACTGATTCTGGGTTTTTGTTTCAGGTGGAGACTGAGGCCGTCTACCGGGCTATCACCATCGCTAAACAGGCTAACTGCCCGCTCTATGTTACCAAGGTGATGAGCAAGTCTGCTGCTGATGTCATTGCTAAAGCAAGGAAGAAAGGTAACGCCTGAGCAGACATTAGCTCACATCCTGAGATGGCTAACTGTTGCCCGGATCATGCAGACTCCAACCACAGCAATTCCTCAGCAATCCCTCATACTGAGCAAGCATGTAGCGACAGTGAAGAGGAAAAACTCCCCTTTAACAGGAAGAAACCTCCAGCAGAACCAGAACCATGTAGCTGGGCAGGCATTGGTTTATTGTAGTTTTATTTAAACCCTTCACGTTTTTACTTCCCGTCGGCAGTATGTTACACATTTCCATGTCAAAACTGTTTTTTTTTTGACACATCTTCTTCTATGTACGTAATCATATTATACATGAGTTAAAAGCTGAGATTCTTTCAGAGACGGGTTGTTCGCAGTAGTTAACGACCAGTCTGATCTACATCGATGATCAGAACATCATTTATCGTACTCTAAAAGCAGCCTCTGTAATGATCACCCTGCTGTAGTACTTCTGCTTGGGTACATGATTCAGCCATCTTCCTTTTATAGAAGATCTTGTGGGGTATGTAGTTGGAAATGGACCAATCCAGTTGCTCAGCGTGGCTGTGGTTAAATCGGGCAGATAAGTTGGAGTTTGGAGGGAAAAAGCAAGCGTGGCCAAACAACCAGTTTTGAAAAAAATAAGAGTTACTGCCAAAGCAGTTTATGACAAAAGCAAACAGAAACAAGCAGTGAGTCCTACTTCTTCCATGTCCATCTCTTATTATTTCTAATCAGTGGCACTACTCGCTGCTGAAAAGGTATGATATGTGGAAGTCTTTAGCGGATTCCCTAAAGTACCGATTGTATATGGCTGTACTATTCTGATTTTGTCTACTACCTGCAACCAGTTGACAGTAACTTTCTTTTATTGTGAAAGAAACCCGCCTAACATCACAGGGCTTCACCTCAGCGGATGCAAAGAAACTTCCAAGCACCCGGGCTGAAATTCAACACCATCCTATCCCTGCTCAGGATTCAAAGGATATGTGCCAAAAATATATCTGAAATCCAACATCCTCTGCCCCCTCACATACGTTGACTAACAGACACACTTTCCACAGGTCTGCTTGGTGCTTCTGCTCTCAGTGTCTATCCCTCATCTGGGTTCAGGTTGTACCAAACCCGACCTGCTCCACCTTGGCAATGAAGCTCACCTGGCTGTAACCTGTACCTGTGTCTGTCCCCAGGTGTGGTTGTGTATGGCGAACCAATAACAGCCGGTTTGGCCACTGACGGCTCTCACTACTGGTCCAAAGACTGGGCCACGGCGGCTGCCTTTGTGATGAGCCCTCCCTTGAACCCAGACCCGTCCACCCCACAGCACCTGACCTCTCTGCTAGCATGGTGAGTCCACACCTCTCTGGTTACACCTGAGCCCAGCAGCAGGTGAGGCTGACAGAGGTTTGTTTTCCAGCGGAGATCTCCAGGTGACTTCCAGCGCTCATGCCAGCTTCTCCACGGCCCAGAAGGCCGTCGGTAAAGACGACTTCACGCTGATCCCAGAGGGAACCAATGGTATTGAGGAGAGGCTGTCGGTGGTCTGGGACAGAGCTGTGGTAAGACTCCCCGATTGGATGGTGATGGATGATGTCACATCCTCACCATTTAAGATGTGAAACACTTTTTTCCTGAATTAAGATAAACTGTGTAGGCAGAAAATCCTCATGTGTCTGTGCAAAGTCAACTGACTATAGGCCTATTAATCCTTCCAACATAGTTTTAAAACAAGTATTTCACAGTTTCTCAAAAAAAGTCAAAGTAAAAGTGAATTAAACGCAACAAATGGGATATGCCGACACCCCTTCTTTTGCCCATTGACCAACTGAGATACAGTTCTCTGTATAAATGAGTACACCCCACTACCTTTGTCAGAAAACCTTTAGCTTCCTTTCAGAATCAACATCTCTATGAGATACTACAAGATACTCCCACAAATGTGGGCCATTGATTGCAAACAAGATTTGTTCATTTACACACAAAAAAGTGATTTTCCTAACAAATTAATTAAAGCCCATGTTGCATAAATGAGTACACCCCAATTATAGTCGTAGGAGAAAAGCCACATTTAATACTACAAACTTCTAACTAACAGGCATTCAACCACGGGTGAGTCTGATGATTCATTTAAGAGGCGTCCAGCAGACAGGTGACAATAAAACGGCATTACTTTACAAAGAAAAGGCCTTCCTATTTCATGCTGTCAGTAATGGTTCCCCATGGAAGAAAAATCTGATTAAGGAAATCATTTCTTTACACAAAAAAGGTGAGGGCCACAAGAAGATCAGCAAAGCTTTACATATCAGTTAGAATACTGTAGCAAAAATGTAAGAAATAAGGAAGTGCAACCATCTTACAGAGACGTCCACAGAAGTTAACATCTCAGCAGGAGCGTCGTCTGATGAGAAGGGTTGAAGAAAATCTCCATGCAAGTTCACTGCAGTTAGTTAAAGCAGTAGAAAGCCAAACTGGAGAGAACGTTTTCTGGGACACCATACGGCGCACACTGCAGAGGAACGGCATGCTGGGTATTGTCCATGAAGGAAGCCTCTCCTAAAGCTCAGAAAGCATGGCTAGAATCTGCTAGGGCCCATGCTGAAAAAATGAAGACTACTGGGACTCTATACTCTGAAATGATGAGACCAAGATCACTGTTTTGGAGCTAATGGTTTAAAAACTGTATGATGTCGTAAGGGTGAGGATTTCAGAGGAAAATGCAGTGAAACATGGTTGTGGCAGTGTCATCATGTGGGGCTGCATTTCATTGATGGTATCATGAACTCAACAATGTAATGCTCTATACCGAAGGAGAAGATGCTGCCGTCACTTTTCCAACATGACAATGATCCAAAAACAAACATTTAAAGCTGCTGTTGCATTTCTGAAGCAGAACAGGATGAAGGTGATTGAATGACCAAGTTTGTCTCCTGATGTGAACCCAATCCAACACCTGTGGGGAATAATGAAGCAACAAGCTGAGAATCTTTCTCCATCCAGCATCCAGGCTCTAAAATAGGTTATTGTTGAAGAATGGAAAAAGATAGATGTTGCCTAGATTGCCTAGAATACTTGGTGCTGTCCTTAAAAATCATGGCGCTCATACAAAATACCAGATGTAGTAGTTTTTGTTGCAGGATGTATTCATTTTTGCTTCAACCAATTTGAGTAAAAATGAAGATTTTCTTATCTAAATTAGATTATTAACCTTAATTTCATGTTATGGAGTTAAATAAGTGTTCAATAAAACTCGGGCTTGTGGAACGTTTGGAAATTGTTCTTTTGTTCATTGAGCTACTGATTAAATTCATACTTTATAAAGGGGGTGTACTTATTTATGCAGAGCACTGTGGTCACCAACCGACTTCCGGTTTGGCACAAAGGAGAATGACAGTATAGGAGAAGGTGCTCCTGACATCTGAAACGAAAGTAGGCGCTAGCAACCAGGATTCATCACGAGCTTTATAAAAGGAACGAGAAGAGGGGCTTTGGGATGCCAAAAATCAAAAGCAAGAAGAAACCGACAGAACCAGCTACATGAGAGTGATGGTGACGACCACACCTCGCCGGCTAGCAGCGCCATGGAGGAACAGGAAATGCCAACAGAGGAAGGAGGACAAGCTAATGCCGCTAGTTTAGACCTCATACTGAGAGAACGAGGGAATTCAGGAAAGAAAACGACGTTTAGTTGAAGAATCCGAGAAGATATAAACAAAATAAACAGAGGAAAGGATAGGAAGTTGTAGCGGAGATGCTACAATTGCACATTGAAATGGACGCGAAGCCGACAGAACTAAAGAAAAAGTCCAGAAGAGAAAACATTAGAATATCTGATATCAAAGAATGGTTAGAAAATGACGCACATCTATGCCTCTTTTCCTGGAGTGTTTACTAAGACAGAAACTGGAGATACTGGAGACGGCGGAAATACAAATAGAGAGATCATACGGTGCTGAAGCCAGCACCAAATGCTGCACCAACATGCATCGTTGCCACAATGGCTAGCTACAGAATAAAAGAACCAATTACAGAAATAGCCTGGCAGAAACGTTGATTTGTATACATAGGAAACAAAGTTAACCTGGATTATAGCTACCCACCAGAGGTCCTGAAACAACGGAATGAGTACTGCTGCGGAATGAGTAGGTGAAAGCAATAATAAAAGAGGAGAATTCTTACCCAATATTACCCAAATTACTATACCTACTTCAAACTTTACTGATAGAATTACATCAAAAGCTATTTAATGAAAGGGACAAGATGTCGTCCCGGTACATATGGCAGTGAAAGAGACCTCCAATCCGATTTCAAACGTTCCAATTAACAAAAGCAAAAGGAGGATGGGGTCGCCCCTCCCTCAGAGATTATTATTGGGCAGCACAACTGAGATTCATAATATGTCGGTGTAACCCCTCCTATGATGCGCCAGAAAAAACCTTGAACAGGGACTTTCCCCATATCCCTATAAAAGCACTTATAGCATATAACATTCAAGAATTCATAGAAAATGCATAAAATCCCTAGATTAAATTGACACTTAAAATTTGGAAAACCAGTAATAACAGAATATAAATTAGAAGAAGAAATAGGGATCATTAAATGGTGTGCATATGACACACAGTTTACGCCAAACAAACTGGAATGGACAAACAACAGTATCACGGCCATATGTAAGATAATAAAGAATGACACAGACTAAAGATAAATATGCTCTAGGGGTGCAAGAATGTTATTGTTATTTACAGGTGAGACACTTTATTGGCGACAAGTTAAAAAATGTATCAGAATCAAGTAATCATTATTGGATGTGTTTAAAAAGGCTTATGATAGTAATAAAGGTAGAGGCTTTGTGTCAGCAATATATAAAGGGCTCATAAATAAAAAGGCAGACTCAACCTTATATATAAAAACCAAATGGGAAAGAAAAGTAGGAATATATTTGTCAGAGGAAGAATTGAAATTAATCTGGAAATATTAATGGAAATGTAGCAATTCAGAGTATTAGAGTGAGTTTGGTCTGATATTTTATTACACCTTATCAAAAGTCTCACTACAAAGGTAATTCTCCAGTCTGTTGGTCTCACTGTCATTGCCCACGTGAGCATTGAAGTCCCCCAGTAGAAAGAGGGAGTCCCCAGAAGGAGGACTCTCCAGCATCCCTTTATTAGTCAGGACACGTCTCCCCACCCAAGGTACAGGCGCCTATCAGCGGGAGCAACTCCAGAGTGGAAGAGAGTCCAACCTCCCCGGAGAAGACGGGTTCCCAAGCCGTGCGGCGCGGTGAAGTAAAAGATGTCTAGTCAGAACCTCTCAAACTCGCACACCAGCTCCGACTCCTTCCCCACCAGAGTGGAGACGTTTCACGCCCAAAGAGCCAGCTTCTGCAGCCGAGGATCGGACCGCCAAGGTCTCGTCTTCAGCCACCGGCCGATCTTGCACTGCACCCCACCCCTATGGCCCCTCCCACAGGTCGTGAGCTCATGTGAAGGGGGGCCATGTCACCTCTTCAGGCTGAAGCCTAGTTTATGCTTCTGCGTTTTGACGAGTACGGATTGACGCAACGCCCTTATCCGTCAACGCAAGGCCTGTCCGTCACATACGCAAGGACAGACGGAGTAGAGGCACAAATTTCTAACTGTCCGTCTCCGTCAACGTAGAGCTTCTGCATCTGATTGGTCAGTTTCATTAACAGCCAGAGATGGTTTTACCAGCAGGGGGCGCTATAGTCGCTGTAATCAGTAGTTAATGCAGCGTTTGGCCACTTTATGCTTTATATTAAAAGGATAATTTATCTAATCTGTTCTTTTGGGTGATTCTGAACACAAGGAGGTTGTAGAGAAACAACAAAAGTGGCTGCTGTGTTTGTTTCCATGAGTTTCTAGAGGATTCTATGAGCTTCTAGTAAAAGCTTTACAGATTAATCAGAACTAACTGTCTGTCGTTCATTGCTCCTTAAGGAAGAAATACGTTCATAAGCCTAGAAAAAAACAGAAGCGGCGCTGTGTGATGGTAGGCAGAGACGGCATGAAAACTTAGCGCCCCATGCTGTCCTGGTCGAGCAACGCTGAAAAAACAATAGAATATGGAGTGGAAGAGCGGAGTCTATAAACAGAAAATGTCTCCGTCAATACGTCTGCGTCTGAGTGCAAATTTGCGGTCGGAGAATCATAAACTAGGCTTTAGCCTGGCCAGACCCCATGGGTAAAGGCCCGGCCGCCAGGCGCTCGCCAACGTGCCCCATGTCCAGGTCTGGCTCGAGAGTGGGGCCCCGGTGACCCGCGTCTGGGTGAGAGAACACTGAGTCCAATACTGTCCCCCGTCATTGCCGGCTCCGCTTCGTCTGATCCCTCACCTTGGACCAGTGTGCCATGGGTGACCCTGCCAGAAAGCTCCTAGGATCACTGGGACACTCAAACCCCTCTGCCACCATAAGGTGGCAGCCCAGGGAGGGCTGTTTTTTTATCATGTGGAAACTGACATTTTGCTGCATGTATACTAGCTTTTAGCACAGATGGGACTTTCTTTAAGTTCCTTCCTTTGCCCTTTAAACAGGTTATTGCACAGAAACACAAATGGTGAATAATAATCACATACTGAGAGCTGAAGTTGTGACCTGGATATAACACCAAGGGATAGAAAATACTGAAGGAATATCCTCATTCATTTTGCAGCTCATTTTGTGACAGGATCTCCAGTCAGATGAATGAAAGAAATCGGTCCTGTTCTGTTGGATATTTAAAGAGCTGCAGCTTCTTGGCTCGTCTTTGCTCTTGTTCCTGCCTACAAACTAGAAAAGCTTGGGCAACACTTTATTTCCAACTAACGCTTTAAAACATTTTAATCAGCACAACACTTGACAGCAGTTTTTTTTAGATTTAAGAAGGTGGTTGGGGGGGTGAGCTGCTTCTTTCTGGCTTTCTTTAATTTCCATTTTGTTGCCTCTGCAGTCTACAGGGAAGATGGATGAAAATGAGTTTGTGGCAGTCATGAGCACCAACGCTGCAAAGCTCTTCAACATGTACCCACGCAAAGGTATCAGTTCACTTCACTTCTACTGCTGGGATGTGATGGTAAAATGTTTCCTCTCTAAGAAGCCCTGCTGGTTGGATCAAGTTGTGTTATGAAACCTGTCTATGAGATAGATGGACCCTACATCATGGACCCAAACTGAAGTTGTTTGGGTGGATATAAATAATAAAGTGAAAATAGTTGGATGTTTATTATGCAGCTGCTCCTCATAGCACATGCTCAGGTCAAAAGGTCAGAAACAGAATGCTTGCAAGCAGCAGCAGCAGCACTAACTTTTACTCAGCCAAGTGAACAGGAGGGACATGTAGGAATCAGGGGTGTTGCTAAACAGAAAGCTATCTTGGAGCACCCCTACCTCCCTGCTGTACAGTAGCCATGCTGACAAAGATCAGGTCAAAGGTCATTAGGTCATTCCTCCTGCTGTCATCATTTCCCATCTTGCTGTTGACGCTAAGATTTTAGTTGATACTTCTCCGTCAATAAAAGGCTATCTATCAAACTAACTAACTAATTATCTGTCAAACGCGACAGAGAGCGCACGTCTGTGATTGGTCAGACCAAGATCCCATCACTTTACCAAAACGGTGCTCTATAGACAAAGTAATCAGTGGTCAGTGCAGCGTTTGGCCTCTACATGCTTTATATTTAAAGGCTCATTTATCTAATCTGGTCTTTTGGTGATTCTAACCACCAGGAGGTTGTACAGAACAATTAAAAAGACACTGTGTCCTTCATGTCTGCGTGGATTCCTGTAGGACTGATTGACGGTTCCTTACACCAGCTATCAGTCACTTGCATGGGGAAACCTTATTCACACCTGCATGCTCACACATACACATAGGTGTGGGGACATTGGTGTGGACGGACATAATCCTGTCATTAGTTAGTGGTTACCAGGAGCTTACCAGAAACATTAATGTTGTGTTCATTAATCCATTTTTGTGTGTATTGAATGTGTAATTCTTAGTTCATATTACTAGATCTGTTTTGTTAAAGTTGTTCTGTTCTATTGATGGTTTTTGGTTGTTTTGTTTTTCCCATTTCTCTGCCGTCCAACAGAACTGGAGGACTGGGATGTTTTCTTGTGTTCTTTGTTTACCTCCCTATCTTGTATCGTCAATTCACACTCCTACCTGTCGTGTTTCTCTTCGTCATCTTCTTTCTTTCTTTCTTCTCTTTTGTTTTCTCGTTCTCGTGTCCATAACTTCAAGAAAAAGAAACAACACAGATGCTGTGTTAGTGTCCATGTGTTTCTAGAGGATTCTATGAGCTGCACTTCTAGTAAAAAGCTTTACATCTTAATCAGAACCCTGTCGTCCATTTCTCCTTGAGTAGATGTGCGTTTACAAGGTGAAATAAACTGTCATCGACCACAGACGTCACAGCATTGGTAGGCAGACCTGCCAGAAAAAGGTCTGTGCCCCCTGCTTTTCTGGTGGGGAACTGCTTTGCTACACTGACACACCACAGCAGAAGTAGACAAGGAAAACGTCTCTACATCTGGCTGCAAACTTGCTGACAGAGAGGTTTAAAAGTGGGGAAGCAAACATGCTGTTAACTTCCTTTCACATGAAATTTGTTTTCAAAGACTTTATAACTTTTTCCCTGCTCCAACACTCCTCAGTCACATGAGTGGAAACAAATGCATCTTCAACGTCACTTTAAAACCATCAACAGTCAGTGCCTGCCCGATGTCTAAAGGCAAGAATACCACGAAACATCATTAATCCCAGCATGGTGTGTGTTTCTTTAGGACGGATAGCTGTTGGATCTGATGCTGATATTGTGATTTGGAACCCAAAAGAGACTCGAACTGTTTCTGCAAATACTCACAACCTGGTAACTACTGGTTTAATCTGTTAATTACTCCAGTTAGTCGTAAGTCATCGATAAATACATCAGCACTAACTTCTCTCTGCAGACCTTGGAGGTAAACATCCTGGAGGGTTTGGAGTTTCGAGGTGTTCCTACAGTTGTCATCAGTGGCGGTCAGGTTGTTCTGGAAGACGGACAGCTTAACGTTGCTGAAGGTTCTGGGCGATTTATACCGAGAAAGGCTTTTTCTGATACCGTCTACAAGAGGATCAAAGCCCGCAGCAAGGTATCCACCAGCTAGATATATTCATAAAGGCTGGCTCTACAAAAACAGTATAGCTACATAATAAACATAACTTTCAGGTTAACCACCTGTTTCACCACAGCTAACCAGCAGAATACCCAATAGATAGCCGGTCACCAGTCCATCTAGGAATCTACTCCCAGTAGTCAACATGAACACCTGGTTTAGCCATCAACCAATCGGACAGAAGAGTCAGGTTAAATCAGCAGGTAACCAGCTACATTGACTTCACCATTTTTACCAGCAACAGGATAAACAGCTAATCAGGAATAAATCATTTAACCTCAAACACATTCACCTGCTACAGAGAAAAGATAACCAGGTAGTTAGAGAACAGATCACCTGCCAAGCAGTCATATCTAGAACTTTCACTCAACCAGTAATTAGTAAACTAGCTGGAGCAGAAACTGGTTGAAGCTCCACCAGTTATCCACCAGATACGTAGCCTGACGTAGCCATAGTCGATGCTAATCAGAATGAGTCTGATTCTGCTCCATTGGGCTGTGATTATGTGGCGTGTTTTAACTGAACAAGCAAAATAATGCCTCTGCACCCAATTGGATAGACCTATAACCAATCAGAGCAACGGATGTTATCTGTTCCTCTTTTAAAATAAATACACAGTCGATATCTTCTAGAACAGACTTGATGGCAGAATCTACACATCTCTGTTCTCCAGTGGCAGCCATCATTGCAGTAAACAAATTCAACCCAGGTGCTCTTAGGTGACGTTGTTGATTATGTTACTGTTGTTCACCTGTCAATCATCTTAAGCCCGATTTGATTGGTCAGAACAGATCTTGTTTGGGTATAATTGTTCCTCAACAGAGGAATGCAGGACCAAACTTCCAGAACATGTTGTAGCGGGGCTAAGTTCGGCTGGCAACCAGGCTACCAGATACCATCCTTATCACCTGAAGAGGGTTTTCATCTCTACCTGTTGTCAGATTCACTTGAGCCCGTCCCAGAGGCTGATTGGTCGGTTGACTGATCCCTCATGAGTGAACCAACCAATCAGCAAACAGATCTTCTGATCTGCTACCAAGATATTTTTGTTTTAATGTTGCAGATGGCCGAGGCTCGTGGTGTTCCCCGTGGTAACTACGATGGGCCAGTCCATGATGTCATCAGTATGACCAAATCAGTCCCACCAACTCCAACCACCAGGGGGCCCACAGGTCCTAAAACTCAAACTGGCCCCCGAAATCTCCACCAATCAGGATTCACCCTGGCAGGTAGGCTCGGTTGGTCCTGATGCTGGCTGAGGTGCATTCTGGGTAAACACTGGCTGCTGATGATAAATTGAACGTTCATCTTTCAGGGGCTCAGATTGACGATCACATACCCCGTCGGTCTGCTCAGAGGATTGTGGCACCACCTGGAGGACGTTCCAACATTACATCATTGTCTTAGTCTGTAGATTTATGCTGTTTTTTGATGAATGTCTGTTACTACATGACCCAGCTGAGTTTAGTGAGCCTTACGTCTGATATGTAGCTCTGTAGTTTAACTATTTAAATTCTCCAAGACGTTCTATGTCTCCTGAACTCAGATCCAACAGAACAAACCTGACAAAGCCTGAGCCTTGGATGTAGCAGTCCTGCTTTATACTCTTCTTCTTTATACTATTCTTAGAGCTTATTCACCGCCATCTGACCCGGTATCCAGAACCAGCACCGAGCCAACAGCTCTGAAATCTTCTAAGCCTTGTTACCAGAATTTGAAGCAACATCTCAGCCTACCCATCAGCAGCAATAGAAGTAGCCTGTGACCAGACAAATTTGGTTTTAATGGTACATAATGACATCAGAGTGACATCACAGCCTCAATAGCTACCATGACATCATTGCTGCTGAATCAGTCAGTTGGGCTGCCCAGTACAGTTCTGCCCGGTACAGTTCTGCCCAGTACAGCCCTGCCCGATACAGTTCTGCCCGGTACAGTCCTGCCCGATACAGTCCTGCCAAGTACAGTCCTGCCCGGTACAGTCCTGCCCGGTACAGTCCTTCCCGGTACAGTCCTGCCCGGTACAGTCCTGCCCGTTACAGTTCTGCCCAGTATTCAGGGAGCTTTTGGTGGTCATTTATCTTCAGATGATTCCAACTATGTGGGTCACACGGTTCTGTGGATCGGAGCTTTTTTTTCCTCTGACTGCTAACCATGCTAACCTATATCGCGCTAACCCAGTATCAGCATCTATATTAAAGCCTCTAAAGGATCAATCAGGGCTTTTAATTTGAAAGGTCTTGCCCCTGAGGGACAGAGGTCACGGCCTTATCCTGTAGCCAAAGATCCATCAACATCATAAGACTCTGCAGCCTCTAATGTCACAAAGTCACATTTGTAATCTAGCGTTTTCTAAGATTCTTTCTTAATTTTGTATTTTTACTGTTTTTGTATTTTGTCTGTGATTGTTTGGGTTATACGATGTTGGGTTATATTTATGCTCATGGTTACTGACCTCATTTTGAATACGATTCTGATCATTATTGGATCCAGACTAATGACCCCATCCATGTACTCACCGGACCTCCTGGACCGCACCAGTCCAGCCAGCATCAAGGTCAGTCATCGTATGTTGGCTGGGATGGATGCAGATAGGCCTCACTTCACCACTAGGTGGAGATGCTGAGCCACCTACGCCCCCTCCCACTGGAAGCCTTTTTCTCACTTAGAGAAATCCTTGATTATGATCCAGTCAGTGTCATCAGAACATGTTGTATTCAAACTGAGGTCATCAGTCTTTATAGCAGGGCAACCTTTGGCTTGACATGAAGGTGGGTGGAGCCACCTGGTTATCAGCTCCACCTTATATGTATATGTTTATTAAAAACAAATCTTTGTGACATCAGTGAGCCCGCCCACCTTATATGTTTTGTTGGAGTCCAGTTGTTGCTATGGTGTTGCAATGGTAACATGTCAGGGTGTAGAAGGATCCAACAGGGTTTACGATAGGACACCACCACATCCACTGCTCACCTGAGCAGAAGCAGGTGCCCAGGTTCCAGTTTATGCTTCTGTGAATCTAATCCTGGTTCAGCTAAACTCACATTAATCTGGTTTAGATTAGCAGACTGTCGGAATAAAAGATGGCAGCTGACTGGGGTTCCGGTCGTCTTTCTGACCTCAGGCTCCAGATAAACGGGGCCACTAAGTGTCATTGAGGAGGGTTACTAGCAATCACACCCATGATGTAGTAGGTCTTGTGATCAATGTAAGTTGTAGTCGTGATGACAACTGCATGAATAAATTGTGAAAATAAAAAGATTGAAACGTCCCTCATTTTACACCATCTTGAGTTTCTGCCTGGGTCCATCCCACAATAAGACATGAGGAAGCTTGAAGACGGCATCATGGCGTTGGATCACTAGTGGAGAAACGATCAGGAGGTCAGCACCGGGTTCTGCAGGCAATCAGAACCGGTCCGATCCAGTGTTGCTGATAGAATGGAAGATCTGGGAACATTTCCAGGAAACAGTGACTATGTTTACACGCAGCAATAATTTGGGTTATGGTCAGGTTAAGATCACTGTGACGGGGGTCCTACATGATTTGGCAATGAGGTGATCTTTTATTGTGCTCATCTTCAGGTGAATCCCCCCCCAAAAAAACTGCAGTCTGCTCACAGGACGTTCACAGGCATGAAAAAAATGGCAGTACCTTTAGAGCAGCCCAGAGACAATCCCCCTCGTTTGGAACTTGCTAGACTTCAACTCTGACAACAACAACCACACCAACAGAGCAGAGCTTCCTTTTAAAGACCCTGGCTCCGCCCCTAAAAAAACTAATAACTTCCCCCTCCCCAGACAAACGTTTTAAGTCCCAAATTACCCAAATAAATTCTATATATCAATAATAAAAATAAATAATTACAACCATAGCAAAAAACAAAACAAAAAATTAACCCACAAATACTAGCAATATATCCTGATGATGTCATCACTACATCATCACATGATTTCAATCCAGGAACTACTTTAGCTCTAAATATTTTCCACACTTTCCTTTAAATCAGTTAACAACTCAATAACACAGAAAATAACCTGGAGAATTATAATTTCAGCAAACAAAACAGAAACCTTGTGTGTGCACCCACAATGAATCATTTCAGGTCATACTGAAAAAAACAAATCAGGCTTTTATGTTAGAAAAGGGTGTGTTCTAGTAGCTATCCTGGCTGCATGCTCATTTAAGATGGAAAAGTTATAAGACGGACTGAGCTCGTGATGCCCCCTCCATCACAATCACCATTCGGGTTTCTGAAACAGAATAACCCGTTTAGATGCGTAAACTGAGTTTAACTCAAGTTCTCTATTCAGTTATAATGTTATTACAGACACAATAACACCAAGAAACAAAATAATCATATTCAATGCTAAATAGGAGCATGAGGAAGACAGTTTTATAATTTCATGCCTTTTCCTATGTTAAGGTACATTTTATACATCTAAAATTTTTTACAGTTTCAAATGTGTCAGACATTTAGTCTGCTACGCTGCCCCTAGTTTTTTCCCAGTAAGTGTTTTTTATACATTTTATTAAATTTAACTATCGTGTTAGATGATTTTTGAATTATATCCAAGAAGTTCCAGAAGGGTTAGGGAACAAGAAATAAAAATTCTGACGCCGATTGCGGCAGAATTTCATGCACAGGCCATCTCTGCTCCTGTCCCACATGCCCCCATCTCTCTGTGTTCTGCATGGGCTGGAGGCCCCTTCATTCCGGGGATAGGTAACGGGTTGTGATTTTAAATAAATAAATTATGAAATTTCGGAGGGATAAAAATTAATTAGAACTGGGTAGGGGTCCGAGCTTTTAGGGTTAGAGAAGAGGTCAAAAGATTAAGGTTAGAGCTTAGAGTTCAGGGTCAGGTTAAAAAGTAAGGGGGTAAAGGAGTATGGGGGTGAAAAATGGGTAAGGGGGTCAAGAAGTAAAAGATAGGTTTAAGGACCCCACCCAAAAAGAATAATAATAATAAAAGAATAGAAGAGAGCAGCAAAAGGCCAGAATTGGAGTAAAATAAAATTTTGATCCACCAAATTGTGGTTTTGGGTGCTGTCATCTCACATTAATATTAAAATTGTTTCTCATTTAACCCCCTGGGATATACAGTGCCCAATTTAGCAATCCAAACCCTCTCAGCTCTCCTCCTTTGAGGTGCAGTCCACCTAGGATTGGTCTGAATGACTGTTGCACTCACTGACCCCCAGCCATGAGATAAAAAATGTTTGACTAAGTGAGTGTGGGTCTGTTTCCCCTTTAATATATTGTGTCTGTGCTGGGTAAATCTGACCAGAAGCGTATTTCCAGTTTCTCCTACATACTGTTGTCCACACTTTGTGCAGGTTATTAAATATATGCAATTTTTGGAGCTTGGGTTACCTTTGCATAGGGACAAAAAAAACGTTTTTGTTACAAAAGCTTTGCAACCACTTGCGGTGCAGAAAAAATTGCCCGTGACCTCTGGTTCTAGGCTCGACCAAGGGTGGCACTTTGGCTTTAATCAGGTAATCCCTCAGATTCTTGTTTCTCCTGAATGCTCCGATGATCCTGTAATCTCTGAGTAAGTGAGTATTCTGAACAAACCTCTGAAAGTTGTTTCTGATGCCTCTCACCATCTGAAGGGTGGATGGAGAAAAGGTAGTCACAAATGGTAAGGGAGGAGACACATCAATAGGTTTTGTCTGCAGGAAAGATTTGAAGCACTGTCTTAAAAAAGAGCGAGGGTAACCTCTGCTGGACAAAGCGCCAAACAGCGTCTTTGTGGCTGCTTTTAAATCAGATGGTTGAGTACAGATTCTATGAAATCTTAAAAGCTGGGATTTGATAAGACTTGCAAAGGTGTGTTTGGGGTGAACAGATGATTTAAACAATAATGCATGAGTATCAGTGGGTTTGAAAAAAACTTTGATATCAAGTCTGTGAGTATTTGAGAAATGGGTCCCATTGAATGTTGTCGTATCCAGAAAGTCGACAGAGGTTTGACTGAGAGTGGACTTTAATTGAATAGAGGGATTGTGACTATTGAGAGTCCTCAGAAACTCCTCAAAGTCCTGTTCAGAATACGACCATATTCCCCAAATGTCATCCAGAAATCTAAAAAATTGCTGGGGCTTATTATGACACTTCTCCAATGCTGTGGTCTCCCATTCCGCCATGAATATATTGGCATAAGATGGTGCAAACTTTTTGCCCATGGCGGTGCCCTCGATTTGTAGGAAAAATTCCCCATTAAACTGGAAGTCATTTCTGGTCAGATTTAGTTCCAGTAGTTGCAGTAATTCCTTCTCTGGTCTTTTTTTGTCAGGATATTTCCTGAAGATTCTTTTAACTGCTGCCATACCGTCCTGGATGTCTATGTTTGTGTACAAACTGTCAATATCAAGGCTAAAAAGGAAGGCATCCTGTGGGATTTCCAAATTTATAATTTTATGAATGAAATCAAATGTATCTTTAATGTAAGTGCTGTGTTTTGTAGATAGAGGGTTAAGAAAATAATCCAGGTATTCGGCTGTGTAGTACGTTTCGCTATCACAGTCCGATACGATGGGACGTCCCGGGGGAACCTCATATGGAATGCTCCACCGGGAGAGTTCTTTGTGTATCTTAGGCAGCAGATAAAACAATCTGGGTCTGGGTTCTGATGAATGAAGTAAATACTGTTTTTGTTTAAAATTGATGAATTTTTTCTGGTAGAGATTATCAATAATTTTTTCAACAAGTGGTAGAGTTTCTTTATAAATTGGTTTTTTAAGTTTAGAATAGTATTTTGGGTCATTAAGTTGTCTGTATCCCTCATTTAAATATTGGTTCCGGTCCATAAGAACCACTGCGCTTCCCTTGTCGGCTGGCTTGATTACAATTTCTTAATTTTCTGTTAGTTCTTTAAGAGCGTCAACTTCCTCAGTGGTTAAGTTCTGTTTAATTGGATAAAAATGAAAATGATTTTTGAAAAAATCCATATCAGAATGGATGAGAGTGGATATCTGAGGGGGAAGTTGACTTAGGGGCGGTGACCAATCTGAATTTGGAGTGAAAGGTTTTGATTCAGATTTGTTTTTATCTCCATAATAAACTACCAATTTGATTCTCCGATGGTATTTTTGGAGGTCATATTCACATTGAAATTTCAGATTTTTATTATTGCAGTTATGAGTGGGGATGAAATTGAGGCCCCTGCTAAGCAGGGTCAGCTGTGCTGAAGAGAGCCTGAGTGTTTTAGAAAGATTGATAACTTCACTAACCCCCTCCCGTAGTAACGGGCTTACGGGGACGTTTAGTTTATAAAATTACTCCAATGTTGCAGCATGCAGAACGCTGTCTTTTTTGTCCAATGTACGTTATCTTTTTCTGTTTGAAATTCCTCTGCAGGCAACAGAGGAATGGCCTCATCCAAACCTGATATGAAGTGGTTGAGATGCAGCAGGTTGGAGCGCTCCCTGGCTGGAAGGGCCTGTGAGAAGTTGATGGTCGGGACGAAGAGCTGCGCTTCAGGGAACCTCTCTTTAGCTGTGTCCAGCGCCCTCTGCAGTTCTATCACCAGCAGTTTCTTGTCCTTCTGCGCTCTGTTATTGATGCCAAACGAGAGCACCATCTTCTCCACCGTGGTGTCGCATGTTGCTTTATCCAGCAGGGCCTGCACATGGCTCCATCTTGCACCGGGGAAGCTGTCGATCTGGACGCCGTCTGCTGCGAACGGTGGAAGTCTGGCCACATTGGAGTCTCCGATGACGATCCACTTCTCTCTGATGTGCAGATTCCAGTTTTGCAGCTTCTTGGGCGTGTTGGGGTGTCTGGTCGGTGAGCACACTGCTGGTACAGGTGAAGAAGGTGGAGATGATTCCTCCTCAGACACCGTGTCAATTTGGAGGCGTGTCTGGACGCTGGACTTTAATTTCTTGATGCCGAGAGGTCCCAATCTGTGGCTCACAGAAGGGGTTAGGGTAAGGGTTAGTCTGTTAGCGCAAGGATCCCCCTGACCTAGTCCGACGACTAAGACAGTTTATGTAAGGAACCAAGGTAATGCACTGGCCGGCGCACGTCGTCTGCAGCCTCTTTGTCCATATCACTATCTATCCTAAGTGACCTGGTGTAGAAGTAGGGTAAGGGGGGTCAGGGTAGGGTTAGGGAACTGACCCCTCCTCCCAAAGGAGGAAGGTGGTGCACGGTCCATCTCCTGGTGACCCCCACGCTCCATGGCCCGGGTACGCCATGAGGGGCGCTGGCGTCTCCCATGGCGAACCACAGTCCACCCCTCCCCGTCATCATAAAACTCACCCATCAGGGTGGTAAGTTTTTCTTAAAATAGTTTTTTAAACAAAAATTATTAAATAATGATGAAAAGTAGAAACCAAAATTAAATAATATCAGAAAATGAAGATTTGAATAAAATTTTTCCTTAAAGAAGGTTAAAAGTAAAAGTGGCCAAGAAAATCTGTGCTCTCGCGACGTTTCGGCCCTTAAAAGGGCCTTCCTCAGGCTGTAGCACACAAAACAACATGAAAATGTAGTCCCGCTCTATCAAAGAGATGTTGCCGCTTCGGTGTCTGAAGTGCGAATGGCCTCCAAGCTCCTCTCACCTCTATTTATACCCTCCCCTTTCTGTGAAATTGTAAACTGTAATGTTCTTTTTTATTTTGCCAATACATAAGAATTCTTGTATTTTAACTGTTTAACGCAAATGAAATGATTTTTTTAATATTATAAATTTAAGATTTAATGTTTTATGAATTAAACTTTTTAACAAATTGTTTTTAAGGGGTTAGGGGTTGTGAGAGATACTCTCTGTCCTACCCTGTGTGGAGTCGTCGGCGCAAGCCGACGACCCACGAGGGTCATGGGATGGGGGTGCCCGGAGGCTCGCAACAGAACGGAGGCAGTGCACTCTTCTCGAAGACCAAAAGTTTGGGATGTTGGCACCTTACCGCTAGATGTAGGTGTGTGTGGTGGTCGGGCTGTGTTGCCCGAGTGTTTATAAATCTTAAGTGTGTGTTAAGGATAGAGTTCAGAAATGTGTTGGAGAAGAGGGCTCATTCTCTTCGATCCATTAATTGGATATGGAGTGTGTTTAGGGAAGATGGCGTAAGTAGTCAATTATCTTGGGATCAGGGCATACTGTTGATAATGTGTTGAGGTCAATTATTTTATGTCTCATTTTCTTGTGGTTTTTTCAAGCTTAATTTTTTCATTTGTGGTGCTGTGTTCATGTCCTGTGTGCATGGGAGATCCTGAAATCTCTTGGTCATCTTTCTGTTCTATTCTTGTGTTCGTGTCTCATCTCGGGTTGGGAATTGTTTTAGTTGTGGGTGTTAAGTTTGTTAAATTAAGTTGGTTAGTTGTTAATCTGTTGATAATGTGTTAAGGTCAGTTATTTTAAGTTTAGAGCCTAGTTTATTGATAATTTTTTAATATTGTGTTGGGATCACTTATTTTAAGATTAGAGTTTAATTCTTCAGGGGTAAGGATAAGGGGACTGATACCCTCTCCGAAAGGAGCGGGTAGGTGCACGGGCCATCCACCCATCGAACCTCCCAGCATCACGTGACCCTTGAGGTTGGCGGTTACGTTGTCGCCTCCTGCCATAGCGTACTTCAGTCCAACCGTCATCCATGTCTTATTTTTGGTGTGTTTTAATCCTTTTTTTTAATATTTATTATATTGTTGTATGATTTTATATTTAATGAATTTTTTTTGTTGTGTTATGATTTTATATTTTCTGAATTTTTTTTGTGCTTTTTATTTTTTTGTTGTCTGAGTTATTGTGTGTCTTTCAATTTACACAACAAACAACTTAAAGAGGGTTTCCAAATGGGAAACTTGACGTAAACTAAAAAATAAAAAAAATATTGTAAACCAGTTGGTTTTGAAATAAAAAGTATAAATGAACTTTGTATGTGGTGTGCCACGCAACGTTTCGACCACCTATGGGTCTTCTTCAGGCAAGGCACACTCTAAAGCAATGCTGGTGAGAGGCTCTCCGATGTTGACTCCTCGGTGGTTAGAGCAGAAATGAGGAAAGCTGCTCTCCGCCTCCTTATATAGTCTTCGCTTCTCAATGCTTTCATGAGTTTAAATGTTGATATTTTTTTAGAAAATGATGTTTTTAAAGTTTTTAAATATTTTCGAAGCATTTATCCTGTCTGTCATATGTTATGGAAAGAAAAAACATTTTTAAGATTTTAAACCATATATGTTTTTACGCATGAAACCTTCAATAATTTACACGTTTTAATGCATAATGCTTTTTTGGGGGGAATGTGGTTTTTAACGTTTATAAATGTTTACAAAGCATTTTTAACCTGTTTACACTGTTTTTAATAAAAAGTATCATTATTTAAGGTTTTTAAACCAACTTTTTTAACAAAAGTTTTTATTCAAGAACTTAATCCTCCTTTTTTTAATTAAAGCCAACTAATCAAAAAAAATTTTGTTTAACCTATGAAATGTTTTTTATGTATCTTTTTACTTTTATTGCATTTTTTGTGTTTTATCTTTCAATTTTTATATTTTTTTGTTATTTTTTTAGTCTTTTTGTTTTTATAACAGTTAGGGTTGAGTCTTTAGGTTTAGGCAACCTCCATTGAAGTTAAGGTTAGGGGAAAGGAGGGTCAGGGGTTCAGAATCAGCCTACAAACAACAAAATGAAACCAAAGGAAAAAACACCCCAGGTTTTCTTCAAAAATCCATAGAGTTAGGGATAGAGCCAATGAAGTTAGGTTTAGGGGAATAAGTTTTTGTGGGTCATAATTACCATATTTTGCTCAAAACAATGAACTGAAATTAGGATGAAAAGTGGTTAAATTAAGGAAAGTCCCGAGCGTCAGGGCTAAACCCCATATCCTTCGGACCAGGGACAAAAACCTGGAATTAGAACCTATTTCTAAAAAAATAGAGAGAAACAAAATCATTGACTCTTGACATTCAAACCAAATGGTTCCCTTGTTCCCAAAGAAAAAATCCAATACCTTTCCCTTTTCTTCCTCTCTATATCAGTCCAATTCATGTTCTTTTCCAAACCTGCAAATGTCAAAGCCTCCATGCCATGACGCAGGAAGTGTTGAACCAAAGGTGTATCCACCCGTTTCTTGTTTCTTAAATTATGTCTATGGTGTGACATCCGTGTAGAAAGAGTGTTCCTAGTTTCTCCGACATACTTGAGTCCACATTTTGCACAAACCATGACATAGACACAATTCCTTGACTTTGGACTAAAAGTTTGTGGAATGTTATACAATGTTTTATCTTTATTGCTCCTAATGAATTTAAGCCTACGGAATTGTGTATCCAATCCAAGGCTTTTTCCAGAGGTCAAAGGTCGCAGTTTAGCCTGAACCAAAATGTCTCTGATGTTTTTATTTCTTCTATAGGCTGAAACTACTCTTGAATGCGGTACAATGTCCTTATCACCCAACAGGTTGTTGAAATTCCGTTTAAATTTCGTATTCAGAATCTTGCTGATTGAAGAGTATGTCGTAATGAAGGGAACAAAATTGCTATCTTTTTGCGTTACGTCTTCCCGAAATGTTTTGAGACAATTCCTGAGAAAAGTTCTGGCATAACCTCTCTTCCTTAAAACGGGAAATAAGATAGCCACAGCTTCTTCAAAATCTTCAGACCTAGTGCAAATGCGTTTAAATCTAAGCAACTGAGATTTGACAATCCCTCTAAAGGTATGTTTCGGATGAAAACTTTTTTTATGAAGCAAAGCATGCGTGTCAGTAGTCTTAAAATGCACCTTAATGTCCAATTTGAATTCTGATTGATAATTAGGTCCTTTGAATACTGTAGTGTCTAAAAAGTCAATGGAATGTTCGCTCAATTCTGATTTTAAAGTGATAGATGGGTCAAACGAATTTAAAATGTCCATGAATTTTTCAAAATCCTCTTTGGATCCTGTCCAAATACCCCAAATATCGTCCAAATAACGGAAATAATGTTCTGGCTTTTGTCTACATTTGGATAAAACTTCCTGCTCCCAGTTGGCCATAAAGATATTTGCATAAGCTGGAGCAAATTTCTTGCCCATAGCTGTTCCTTTCACTTGCAAATAAAAGTTCCCATCAAACACAAAATCGTTCCGGGTTAAATTGATTTCCAACAATTGTAAAAGTTCCTCATCTGGTCTTTTGGGGTCCGGGTATCTCTCAAAACTTTTACGCACACAATCGATTCCATCTTTAATAGGAATGTTGGTGTATAGGCTATCTACATCCATTGAGAAGAAGTAAAATCGTGATGGGAGTATCAAACTTTTGACAATTTCTACAAAATGGTAAGTGTCTCTAATATAAGATGGATGTTTGGTAGACAATGGATTCAAAAAGTAGTCCAAATATTCTGCGGTAAAGTATGTTTCGCTACCACAGTCTGAAACTATTGGTCTTCCCGGAGGGACTTCAAATGGAATTGTCCACTTTTTTGGGTCCTTGTGAATCTTTGGCAAAATATAAAATCGACGTTCTCTAGGTTGTGATGTCCCACTGAGATATTGCCTCTGCTTTGCATTTATAAAACGTTTCTTTTTTAATGAATCAACAATTTTATTCACCATAGGAACCGTTTCCAAATAGATAGGCTTTGCCAATCTTTTGTAGTATACAGGGTCATTCAATTGTCTTTTTACCTCCAATATGTATTGTTCTCTACTCATTATGACAACCGCTGAACCCTTGTCAGCAGGCTTAATCACTATATGTTTGGAATGTTGCAACTCCCGTAGTGCTTTTACTTCAATCAATGAAATATTGTAATTTTCATATTGTGGTTTAAAATATTTTTTAAAGTCATCCGAATCTTTCTGAATTAATCTTTGTATATCAAAGGGCAAAAGATCCAGTGGCGGTGTCCAACTAGAAGGTCCGACAAAGGGCAAATGATCTGCCTTACTTGAATTCCTATAGTAAGCAGCTAGCTTGAGTCTTCTATGGTATTTTTGCATGTCCAATTCAATTTGTAATTTCTGGAAATTGCCAATGTCTAAAGTTGGAATGAATGATAACCCTTTCCTCAGGAGATCATACTGTGGTCTGGTGAGTTTGAAGTTTTTGGCTAGGACCACTACATCTTGAGCACAGAAGGATGCTAATCCATCCGCCCCCTCTTGTTCCAGATTTAGGGGGAGTTGGAGTTTAAAACAGTCATCCAGTGCCGCCACATAGAGGCCGCTGTCTCCGAACTCCAATGAACATCATCATCCTCCGTCTGGAAAAGATTTTCCGGCAGTAGGGGAATAAAGGGCATATTCCTCTCAATGTGTTCATTCAAAATTTGTAAATTGATCCTCTCCTCTGCTGGAAGATTTGGTGAAAAATTCACTAGAGGAATCCAAACCTCTGCGTAGGGAAATTTCTTTTTGGTGGATCTCAACGCTCCTTGCAGGTTCTTCACAGTTGTTTCCTTAGATTTGTTCTCCCTGCCATTGATGCCAAATGATAAAACAATCTTCTCCACCACCAGATCCTGTGGTGGAAGAGTCTTCTCCATGAGGGCTTGTGCGTGTCGGAAGTGGGCGCCAGGAAAACACTCCACCTGCAAATCTTTGTTGGTGAAATCCGGGAAACTGCACATGTTTGAGTCCCCGATGATGAGCCACTTCTTCTTGACATTCAAAGCCCAGTCAGTCATCTTACGTTGAGTGTTTTGGTGTCTGAACACCCGGAAGCGTGGTACCTCGTGCGCGGGAGAGTGATTGGAAGATTCTTCAAAAAGATCCTCGCTACCCTGCGCGTCCTCCTCAGCTGAAACAACAGCTTCCCCTCTCTCTTCGGCTTCCTCACTGTGTTCCTCCTCCTCATACTCCTCGTCCTGCTGTACTTCAAAAAGTGTCCCTAGCTCAGGGTCCTCCTCCCTTTGTCCCATCTCTCTGGAGTTCTCCTCAGTGAAGGATTGTTCTTCTTCCAAAGGACTAAGAGGTCTCAATCTTCTACTACAGCGTTGTTCCTGAAGGGGAGCTGACCAAAAAGATGAAGCAGCCTGACTAGTACTACATCCAAGATCCCTAGGATCTGTCATGGTCGATGTAGAGGTAGAAGTGGAAGTTCCGGCGATGGCTCGTTGCGATGAGCCTGTTGTCCAACGGAAACTTGAACCGCTTGCTCTGTCATAGTACCAGTAGAGCAACCAATTTGGTGTCTCCTTGGTCTCACACCTTGTACAGTGCTTCTTGAAGGGACTTGAACATCTTGTGCTGGTTCAGTGTCATCCACCCTAGCTGTGATCAGAGCTTCAGCATGTTCAATCTCATCACGCGTGATACGAGTAAGATTCCGACGGGCCCAACGAACAGCAACTTCAAAAGCTGCCTTCCAGTGGGTAGGAAGAATAGCTGGCAGATCCTCCAAAAGTTCCTGCAGGATGGTTTCATAATGTTCCATCAAAATAGTGTAGGTGTTATAACCCCAATTTTTAGCATTTCCAACAATGAGATCTCGAGTTTTCTCTGTTGGTATTGCTGGTTTGATCATGTTTGAGAGGATCTCCACCATCCTGGAAATCATGCGTGGTTCAGGTTTCCCAGGTTTGGGCGCAACATTTTGCAGATGATGAACCGTTTTAATTACTGCATGTAGCTTGCGAACCAATCTCCCAAACTCAGGGTCAGCTGGCTGCCGTCTGGCATCTGAACCTCTGTTGTCAGGGACAAATTGCCTCCGAAATCCACGTCCTCCGTCGCGTGTTACTGCCGCATAAGAACGGTACTGGGGTCTTGTGCGCCAGGAGGCTTTCGGGGGAGGCACTGGCCGGCTAGGATAAGGGGACTGATACCCTCTCCGAAAGGAGCGGGTAGGTGCACGGGCCATCCACCCATCGAACCTCCCAGCATCACGTGACCCTTGAGGTTGGCGGTTA
>JAPXFQ010002594.1:0-167500 GCA_028564705.1 Apricaphanius iberus
CACAAGTACTGCACTTTTCTGGACTTAGATGTCTAAGGTTCTTCCGGGGATCTACTGAAGCCATTCCTCCAGTTTGGGGGTCACTGCCCTGAGTCCTCCAATTTCCACAGGTACTACTGTCACCTTTACCTTCTAAGCCTTCTCTACCTCCTCTATGAGCCCTTTGTATTTCTCATGTTTCTCGTGTTCCTTCTTCTTAACGTTACCATCACTTGGTATTGCCACATTCCACCACAAAAGCTTTCCTCTGCTCTAGGAAAGAGTTTATTTATGACAGGAAAAATAAGGAAGACATTTTGATCAGCAAGCTAGAAAAAGGACAAACTAGTTATTAAACTAAATGAATAAAAAAATTGATAAAATGCAATAAAGATAGAAAACATAAATTCTGATTTATGCTTGGAGGAATGTGGATGCTTTAAGAATGAAAGCTACATTAGTTTACCAGTTGTAATTAGTTTAACTAACAAGAAACAAGAAATCTTTTTTTAAAATTATCTGGATAAGAAGTCATTGATCTTTGAGAGCTGGTCACCGAAGTTAACAAACAAATTCCAGTATTTTGATAGAAAAGGGGTCTCAAACACGGATAATAAGATTAGTTTCCGGTCTTAATCTTCTCTGAACCGATTTGAACACCTCTGATTGTGCTTTCGTTCTGACCTGGGCCAACACGTGGCTAATCTTAACTTAGCTCCCTGTAACACACGTGGGCGTTTGGAGCTGCTCAAAATACATTTATTACACATTTAACAAAAAGGGGAAAACTCCTGTCTGATTGAGTAGCTCAAGTTACAGGATTTAAAACAACTCTTTGTCGGGAAAAGTCTTATAAAAACACTGATTAAAGTTATAGGGTCATATTACCCAAAAAGGAGATGAAAACGTATACAAGTTAACAACAGTAAAACACACACCTTTGAAATTAGTAATCCTAAATTAATTTGCTTCTGCCCAAACAGACCTTATAGAATTATTAAAGTTTTCCCGTTTTCTCCGTGGTCGAAGGGGGAAGCTTGATGGGTGTTAACCGGCAGGCTAACAAAGGGGTTGCCAAGCTAATTAGTGGGTTGGTAGCACCGGGAACGTCTGGCCTCGGCTATATGGAAGCTGGGCACTGGAGATGCCGGTGGACCATCTTCCGATTTGACTAGGCGGCAATCAGCTCCAACTTCTTTCACTGGAAACAGTTACCTTAGGCAGCTTTCCAGCACGGCAGTTCTTATCGGCTCAAGGGACGCAGCCTCCAGCCGGTTCAGGCATGCAGTTCAGGCTCCCGTGTCTCTCGCGCCCACAGGCAGATTCAGGAACGGTCTGCAGAGTTCAGGCAGAACAACGAGGTTTGTTTATCAATGCTTTTCAGTCACCTGATCGGCCGTCCTTCGGTGTTGCTTGAATGAGTTCCTCCTCAAACTAAGATGTTTCTCCTACGCCCGCGAAGGAAGGTTCTTTGATGTGGGTCTTCCCGATCAGAGCTTGGCCAAAGCTCTGAGTGAATTAAGGACGAACTTCGGCTTGCAGAATGCTTGTATAAACTCTCTTCTTCTCCACTTCCTGTGGAGCTGGGATGGAGATTAGCGCCACATGATAGCTGTGTGTGACCCAACAAGACCTTATGAACATTTAAAGTTCTCCAAGTTGTCCGTGAGTCCTTTGTCCAAGTTCCGTAGTCGATGAGGGGTGAGATCTCCAAAGGTCGTTAGTCAGCAGGCTAACAAAGGATTGCTCATCTGGTTAGCGAGCTAGCAGCGCTGGGAAGCTCCTGGCTTTGGCTCCCTCTGGCTGGCTACATGTCAATCGGCCCTGGCGTTCACCTCTGGAAAGTACCTTTTCTGAAGCTCTCCAGCTTGGGCATTCACCTCCTATCGGCTCGGTGCTGACAAAAGTGTGTCAAGAGTGTGTCTTCTGGCTGATTCAGAACCACGCCGCATGTGGCTTTCAGCTCCAGTTTCTAAGCGCTCTGAAACTCAGGGACCCTTTCATCGGGCTTTGAGGGTAAATAATGTTTTTGTTGATCACTGTTTAGGATTCACCTGGTGTCGGCAGTCTTTGAGCTCCCTGGAGCAACTTCTTCCAGAACCTCGTGCCTTCCTGCGCCTGCGAAGGAAAGTAGTTGATGAGCATATTCCCGTAGCGAGCCAGGCCAAGGCTGCTTTGACGAAGGCCCAACTTCCGGGCAAAGGGCTGCTTATATAGACTTCCTGCAGAAGTGGGGTTTCTTCTGTGGAGCTAGAGTGCAGATTAGCGCCACCCAATGGCTGTGCGTGACCCGCCAACCACCTTTGGAGGTGTTTTCCACTTTGACCTTGGGGTTTCCAGCCCATACTCAGCACAGATGTTTCTGTATACTATGTGGGATATTTAGTTATTCCCGCACATCCATTCCAAGGTTTATGTTGTATGCTTTCTCTGCCAGCATTTTACACCCAATCCGAGCGTCGTAGGTTCGAATCCAGCTTCCTCCAGTCACATGTCATTGTGCCCCTGGGCAAGGCACTTAACCCCAAATTGCCTACCGATAATTGTATCGGTGTATGAATGTGTGCGCGTTTGTCAGTGCGAATGGTTGAATGTGGCTCCAGTATAAAGCGCTTTGAGTGGTCAACATGACTAGAAAAGCGCTATATAAATTCAGTTCATTTACCCTGCTGTTATGTGCTGGATTGTCTCAGATGACTCTTTGCACAGTCTACACCATGGGTCTCTGTGGTAGGTCTGGGCCTCTATTGCTCTGGTGCTCAGAGCCTGCTCCAGTGCTGCCAGGATGAGTGCTTCTGTGGTGTCCTGTAGGCCAGCCCTCTCTAGCCATTGGAACGATTTCTTGATATCAGCCACTTCAGTTATGTTACAGTGGTACATCCCACGTAGGGGCTTGTCCTCACATGATGGTTCCTCCTCCAGCACATCCTGCCATCGCCTCAGGCATTATATAAGTATGTTGTACATTGGAGACTTTTCCTTGATGTTCGATGTTTCATCCTGGATAGTGGCTCTTACGCTTATCAGTCCTCAGCCTCCTTCCTTACGGCTTGCATGGTCTCCGGGTGCTGGATTTGGGATGGAACCCACCATGCATGGTGAGGACATTTTATGGCTTCTGTAGTCTGTATCTCATCCTTTGGCCAATTTATTATTCCCGCAGGGTATCTAATCACTGGCAGGGCACAGCTGTTCATTGCCTTGGACTTGTTCTTTTCATAGAGCTGGCTTCTTAGGACTTGCCTCACTCGTTGGAGGTATTTGTCTGTTGCTGATTGCCTTGTTGCCTGTTCAAGGTTGCCATTTGCCTGTGGTATTCCCAGGTACTTGTAACTGTCCTCAATTTCTTCTAGTGTTCCCTCTGGGAGTGAGACCCCTTCAGTGTGGACTACCTTGCCTCACTTTGTGACCATCCTACTACATTTGTCAAGCCCGAATGACATCCTGATGTCATTGCTGTAGATCCTGGTGGTGTGGATCAGGGAATCAGTGTCCCGTTCACTCTTATCATACAGTTTGATGTCATCCATGTAGAGGAGGTGGCTGATCACAGCCTCGGTCTTGAGGCGGTATCCATAGCCAGTCTTGTGACTATTTGGCTTAGGAGGTTCATGCCTATGCAGAACAGCAGTGAGGACAGAGCATCACCTTGGTATATGCCACATACCAAGGCACTTGTGCAATTGGCTTGCCATTGGCCTCACGGTTGGTTCTCCACAACCTTATTGAGTTCGCAATGAATTCTCTAACAGTCCTGTTGATGTTGTACAGCTTCAATTATTTGTTGATCCATGTGAGGGGCATCGAGTGGTAGGTTTTCTTGTAATTAATCCCGGCAGAGCACAACTTGGTCTTTCGGGATCTGCAGTCTTGGGCAACTGTTATATCAACCAGGAGCTGGTTTTTAGCACCTCTGGTATATCTACCAAAGCCCTTCTGTGCTTTGCTCTTGTATTGATCCATGTGCCTGCTTATCTTAACCGTAATGATGCCTGACATGAGCTTCCATGTTGTGTAACCAAGACCAGATTCCTCCAGAATCACGTCAGAATTCATGGTTTCTCATCTTATTACATATCCATCTTTTTGTGTTCTTTTATTTTTAAGTATTATTTTTTTTTAATCAGTAGTGTGCCTTTCTCTAGCTTGGTGAATTAAAATGTTTTTCTTTTTGTAAATAAATCTAGTATTTTTGGAAAGTAAATGTTTTTGATTCAGCACACATATATGGCAAGGTTTATGGTCGATAGACTAAAAAGAATTCATTCCTTCAGATTATGGGACTGACAAAGACATTTGGCTATTAAAATAGTTCCTGATAAAGGTGGTGCCCCGAATAATAATAATTTTCCATAAATTATTAATCTTGTTGACTGCCATAAGCAGTCCCTTGACTATTTATAGCCAAATAGATACATTTTGGCAATATCTCGAACTATATATAAGTCCGAGCATCGCCTGCCGAGACACCAACCACAATTCGCATTTAATGGATAAAATATTTTTGGTGTCCTCGAGGCACCTGTGTATATGATCTGTTCATATTTACAGGGCTGTACATTTATACAGAATCCACCAACCCGCTTGGTCACTCCCAAATGTGTGTAAAATGGGGATAATCTGATATGGGTCAATGCACCTGGGTTGGATGAGGGTGAGACTTGGCCTGTCTCATCCTTCACGCGTCTCTTTGCCTATAATTAGAGTGAGAGCTGACCAGCTGATGAGAGTGTGCCGTGGGATTTGTGCACGATCGCCCGGCCGCGTTAAGTTAACAGGTCTGACCGAGAGGAGGTGACCGGCTCTCCACTCTCAAGTGTCAAAGGTGAGATGCTGTGATGAAAACTTAATGCCTGTTTAGTTGCATTGCTTTACGGCTGTATCTATGTGGGGAATAGATAGGGACGCCTTATTCTAGCATATATCAGCGTTTTTGTTTGAAGAAGTATTGCTTTGCTTTTGGCTGAACTGCATCTGTGTGACGGAATAATAAAAGATGACACATATATTCTAGCACAATAAGCAGTCTCTGGTGTCCTTTCTTTCTTCCTTTTATATTGTGCGTGCCGATCCACTAAGATCCTGGGTAAAAATTTCACAAAACAGTATTCGAGTATAATTCAAAATAGGCGTAAAAATCTTTTTTTTTCACATTACACTTCTAATTTACATTATATTGAATTATCTATTATACAATTATGGATATACAATACAGGTTAATGCATTTCCATAAATCCAGCAATGAACATGTAACAGGAAGGTCATTGAAAAGAAACCAACAGGGGCAAAACATGGCTGCGATTATGGTTTGGTGCTTGTGGGGGAGTTGGTAGACAGTAGCAGGAGAGGATGCTTTGTGATTATGCATAGCAGATTTTGACAGATATTTGATATCTCTGCCTCTGCTGTTTTTACTTTTGTACATATTACATCTCACTTTGGCTTTATTTGCAGGACTGACTGTAAAATGTGCTCCAAATAAAACTTTTTTTTGGCAGGTGGAGGACCCAGAGATGGCTCAGTAGCAGGCATACTCTTTTTGATTCGGTTTCCCCAATCCCTGTGGTAAGTTTAAGCTAAGTTAATGATTGATCCTTGTTATCCTTGGAGCCTTGTTAACCTTTTTAAAAGAACATTAATGTTACTCTGTCAACAGCCCATTGTTTAGTTATCTAGCTAACATAGCTACGTAAACAGAGTGAACATTAGAGCACCCCACTGCAGATGTTAATACTAATGCAGCGTAATGGAATAATCACCTGATCGAAAGTTGTAAACTACCTCCAGAACAAATCTATTCAACAACAATAGTCATCATGTTAGGATTTTTCGCTTCTTCATCTCTGTTGCTGTGTCAGTCACCTCTCTTATGGTGCGTTCGCAGTGACTGAGGTCCACTACTGTGAAAAACTTCCTAATGGGACTCAGAGAGTTTAACAGAGTGTGTGGATCAGGCACATTCAGCGCTCTGTTCTGGACAGCTGAATTCACCATTCTCAAATCTTGAACCATACGCCAGCTCTTCCCGTCAGCCTTTTTAACTGGCTAAATTGGTGTGTTATATCGTGAATCAGGACATTTTCTTATGACACCTGCTGTTAGTAATTCCTCAATTACTAGTTGAATTCCTAACTCTGCTTCTGCAGAGAGGGGATATTGCCTTACTCTGGGTCTACGATGTTATTTAGCAGTTATTTGAACGGGACAAATGGATGAGAGTAGGCCTACGTCAGTGGGGCTTTTAGACCATAATGTGTCAGGGACTTCTTGAGTTACTTTTCTTCTTCTTTAGTCAATAAGATGATTTTTGCTTCTGGTCATTCTAGTGGTGCTACTTGAGTAGTGCAGTGGAGTGGCATGATAAGAGGCAGCCTATATAAACCTTTGGATTCACTGTATTGCCAACAATCTTCTTTATTATCTTGCAAAGCTTTAAAATCTGTGGCGTTATTTGCTTTTCGCACCATATATCCCAAATCTTTCCAACGTGATTTACTGCTTTTTGTCAGAGATATATGTGGATCTGTAGGCAAATCAAAGAATTGTTTAAGGCTGGTAGTCAGTATTACTGAGGCAGCTGAATCAGATGTTCCATCAGTAATGATGTGTGAGGTGAACACTACAGCAGGTGAGAGTTGTATAAAATAATCTTGGAACTTGGGATCAGGTTCAGGCCTCAGAGCCATAGTCACATGTAACTGTGATGTAGGCACTATTTGTTTGTTGGGGTCAGGAACTACCTTCAAAGCTGTGTCCATCATTGTTGTTGTGTCTTTAAGATTTTCTTTAGGTTCAACTCGTAAAGAGTAGTACAGACCGAGTCCCTGTGGTCTATGAGTTGTATTTAGGTAAATGTTATCATTTCCTGTTCTCACAGCTCTCATGCCATCTCCCACTGGGATAATTGAGATTTTTAGGGCTGACATTGAGTCTCTACCCAACAAATTGAGCGGACATTGTGGTGAAATGACTATTGAGTTTTTATAACTAAACCCAGTTTGTGGATCTGTTATTAACACTGGTTGGGATAAAAATGAGCGCGTAGTAGCACCATCTGCTGATTTTACTAAAATGCTTTTTTTAGATTCTGGCAGATTAACGCCAGAGGAGGTCACCGTTCTGCAAGCTCCGGTGTCACAAAGGAGCTCTACCATTTGTTAGTTAATTATAAGTCTTATGTAAGGCTTCTCTTTCAGAACATTAAGCAATTCCCAGGCCCCACAGCAATTCACCACCTAATTAGAGGTGGCAAAAGTATCTAGTCATTGCCTTGTGAATTGTAAGTGGTCTGGGGCAGTTGGACCCTGTGTATGGATCTGACCTCGCCCTCTGGCCCTTCCTCGGCCTCTGCCTCTGCTACATTCATGTGAAATGTGGCTTACTTCCCCGCAGAGCCAACACCTGGGGGAAGGGTGACCACCTTGATGTCTCTATGAACCCTGGGGTGTGTGATTATGTGTATTCCTTCGTGGTCTAAACCCCCTCCCTCTGTTGTAGTTGTCACTTTGATAATTTACTTCCCCCTCATGGTCTTCTACCTGGGTGTTAAATACCTGTGCGTCTGAATCTGGGGGGTTTGGCTTCCTCCCCTTTCTTTCTATGACACCTTCTGCAAAACGTGCATTGGTCATAAGGGTGGTAAGGTTGCATGTTTCCTAGGTCAGAAGGTGATTTTTGATCCAATTAGTGATAGCAGGGCGGAAACTATGTAGTAAGCCATAACATAAATGTCGCATATATGGGCTATCATCACCAGTCTCTATAGTAAGGCCACTATGGATATCGTGCTCCTTTTGGTATCTGATATTAAAATCATCTACAGTTTCCCCAGGCTTCTGTTTTATGGAGGCCATATGCTCATAAACTGTGCACGAACTTGATTTGCTAATGCATTGAATTGTTCCTTTAATGTTCCCTGGAAATAATTCTGAAATTGTAACACAACTCTGGCCTCATCACTTCCTGTGTAATTTCCTGCTACACGGTGCCAGTCTTTTCTCAGCGATGCAGCCATAGCTTGTCCTAATTCTTGACCGTTTAACCGGTAGGATTTGACCACATCAACCATATCATCTGTCAATTTTTCTGGATCCTCCTTATGGGTAGTGAATTGTTCTACAACCTCTTTAACATCTTTAAGTGACCATGGTCTAAAAACATATCTCGGAATGCCATTGGCAGATGGTACTTCGACCAAAGGATTAACGTCTATTGAGTCCTCTGGTTCACTCTCACCAGACTTATCCTTCTTTATAATTCTAACCCTTTGTTTTATTGAGGTACCATGTGCTTTTTCTTTAATTGCAAATTGGTCTCTTGGGACAGGAGCATGTAGGTGTCCTGGGGGTGCTGTTGAGGCCGCATAAGAATCTCCAAAAACTTCAGGGGGTTCTGTCTGGGTTGCATAAGGAGGACACAGTGTGAGTTCGTCACCAAGCTTTTTCATAACTTAAGCCCCATCGTTAGAGTCTCTGTGCTCTTTTCTCTTCTTTATATTGTGTTTCCTGCGCTCTGTTTCATCAGCCCATACACGTGCGATTCTCAACTCTGTTTGTTTCCGTTCCTTCTTTCTCCCCCTAGCAAGAAATGCCTTTGCCTCGAGAATACATACTAATTCCTTCCACTGATTCCCTTTTAACTTCCCACCTACTTTATATTTTTTGCCTCATTTTGTCAGAAACTGAAGATTTTCGGGGTCCTTTTTATGCATATACTTTGAATCTACCTCTAATTTGTTGATAGAAACATGGTTTCCCATATTTGCGTTGCTTTTAAATAACTTTTTATGGATTCTATTAATTAGTCTGGTAAAGTCTGATGTTAGAATACCAAAATAGTTCTAGGAGGAATGAAAAAGCAAGAACTATTAAATTAGTCTGTCGATGAGTTAAAGTTACTCATTGATTCTTTAATTAATTAAATAAATTTTTTGGTCATTTATTTGAGATTTTTAATTGTAATCAATTTCTGCTAAAACTGGATTGTATAGGTTTTTTACTCTGAGTGTCTCTTTTGTGCAACTGGATTGAGCTGTTTTATGGCTTTCCTAATCAAAGGATGTGTTTTGTGACCTATAAATCCGCACGGAACGTCTCTTGTAGTGCCCGTCAAACTGTACGTTAATACCGTTAGGTTTCAGGTTGGATTGGCATACATAAAGATTATGTTCTGTGCATAACTTCATTTACCCACTTAGGGTGCGGTATATCTTTTTGATTCTGCTGTTTTGTGTTTTTCCTCCTATGCAGTGGCGAACTTTATTTGCCAATGAGGTGGATTGATTCCCAAATCTAATCCGTTACAACCTTATCCAGCGAGGTGGATATATGCTCACAAACATAATCAGTTACAACCTTTTATTTTCGAGATGGAACAGGCTCGCAAACCTGGTCCGTTACACCCTCGCCGTAGTAATTAATGCATTAATTAATTAATCACATCAGAGAGGCTAAAGCGTCCTTCCGTTTGGCCCAAAACAGCAAAACATACCCTGACTATCTTAGAAGATTTTTTGTTTTAAATGTAAAGGTGCACAAAAAGACGTACACAATCTCCCCCCTGTACGAGTGATTCAGACCGAATCGATCGTACGGGAGCAGGCGCAGGAGGTCCTCGTGGAAGTTGATGCAGCTGGCCAGGGAAGCAAGTCCTTCGACGAAAACCACCGGGCGGAAGTGCTCCGTACGTCGGGTCTCGGCACCAAATTGTTAGGGTAAAAAATAGTGGTTTAACCTAAAAGAATCACACACAGGGGTCAGAGAGAAATTGAAGTTAAATGAGCTCTGCAGACGGAGATAGAATAAAGTTTTGCGAAAGGGAAACCAGGAGGATACTCTGGTTGACAGTGTGTCTGTTCTCCTCTCAGCTTCTCAGACAGTCTCACAACTCTGTCTCCTTATCACACAGCTCTGTCTACTGGTCTCACAGCTCTGTCTCCTGGCCTCAAAGGCTCATCACCCCGCAGTCTCCTTTTATTCAGTCAAACTTCATTAGCATCTTAAAAGAACAATGTGTCATACAAAGGAACATATGTTTGAAAACAAATTACATTTAAAAAGTACATTTAAACTATGTGATAAAGAAATACACCCTAAGAAAATAATAATACAACATAATTATTTTTTTTCTAACAGATAAAGCTTGCAGTGTGAACACACCCTAACCATCCCATCCCCAACTCCTGAACGTCACTGACTCATTCATCCGGGGGGCATCCACTTCAGTCTCATGAGGAAACGTGGTTATTTGATATCAAGGTTTTCTTGCTCCTGAAAACAAATTGTTTGAAATAAGAATTTGTGAAAAAACCAATTATTTTTGCCTTTCTGAATACAGTATTTAGTTTCAGCTCCACCCCTACACGATGGGACAGTCATGTGTGGAATGTCTGTATTACTTCAGTGATTCGTAATGTTTTAACTGTTGACATATGTATGTGCTGATAACAAACACAAGATAGTTTGTTATGAGAGAGATTGAGGACCCATTATGTGTCAAATTTTAATCGAAGTTTGATGGATTAAAAGTGGGCGGGGCGATTAAAGAGGGCGGGGGGGTCAAAGGTCAACGCCTGGGGCTAAACAGGTGGTTGGGGGAGGGGTATAGGTCACTCAAAAGGTCAAATATGTGGTTAGGGAGGGGCTATGCCCACGGGGAAAAAACTTTCTGTCAAACTCCCATCAAACTGGCGCCGGTTAGGTAGGGGTGGGGTTCACCCGCGGGGCAAAAACTATCTGTCAAACTCACTCGTCAAACTGGCGTTGAGGCGTGGTTTTTGTCGGAAGGGAGGAGTCGGGGTTTCTTTCACCAAAACATCGGAACACCTGATGCATTTCCCTTCAGAAAAGCGCCGGAGCAGGTCGTGTAAAAGCAGAAGGGGAGGGCTGTAATTCTCCTATCCGGGGCCGAAAACAGGTGACACCCCTTCTCTTTAAATAAAACTCTATAATTAACCTCTATAACCAAGCACTCCATATAGTGTGTTTATTTTATTTTATAATCACACATTCAAACCTATCTTTCCAAAGCATGACGAGTAAAAACCTTGATTAAGCTCTAAACTTTAAACACATTCCCCACAATGCATGATAATTAAACTATTAATACCTTTAAAAAAACTTTAAACACCTCCGTTTACGGTTTTTATACAACAACAACTACTCTCTGCATGTGTCTTTGGGCTAACCGGCTTAAATACAATGAAAAAACAATTTCAGTGCGATAACTTCCTGCGCCGCTTTTATAATGAAAGTGTGTGCATGATTCTCTCCTTGACATCAGTAAAGATATATCACGGTGATGGAAAGCTTGTTTAAATTATAGAAAAACACAGAATTAAACTAGAAGATATAATTGTAGAGAGTTTGTATTACAAAGCCAGCAACTTGTAATGTTCTCTAAAAGAAGGATAAAAAAAAGCGAGTTATTTTGCTCCAGCAAGAAATGTTCTTTCTATTTTAGGAAAAAAGAAAACATTCAAAACTATGCTTTAAAAGAAATCAAGGTTTAGTTCTGAGGATGACAGGCTTCTTTTTCACACAACAGTGCATGGTTATAAGAGTGCGTCGAAGCATCCACTCAACTCGGCATCTCTGGGTTACATCCCCCTACAACCCCCTACAAATGGTTGTTGCGTAATGCACAGTTTAACCCCTGCAACAAACGGCTGTTATTGATCGGGTCGTATGATAATAAACAATTTGACCCAGAACCAGTATCAGATAATGGTCGCTCAGAGGGATGGGGACAGTATATGTTAAACATATCGGCGCCTGAATTTGTCTGGTTGATGTGCGTCGCTCAAAAGTATAGACTTTCACAAGCATTCCTTTGTTAAGCTCTTACCCTCTGGTTATGTGCTGCCGGCGTCATCTTATCGATCGCTGCGTGGGGTGATCTTATGTCTGGGAACGGCTCGTGGACAAATGTCCAATATATCGGCGCCTGAATTTGTCTGCTGGATGGGTATCACTCGACTTTGTTAAGTGGACGTAACAATTACCCTTCAGGCTATATGTTTTCAATATTATAAGCCCACTAATGCCACGTTGGTCACACAGCATAGCAGACCATTGCTTTGCAAGGATGATTCTGCAGATCGGTAACACTTCAAGAATTAGTTACTCTCACTGATTAAATCATCTTTAAAAACAGTGTGCTCTTTTATTAGTGCAGGCCCAGGTGCATCAGTGTCAAGAAAACAACGCGGGTGAGTGACTTATTGTAATTCTCTGTAATTTAAAATCACCGCTTTAACTTTTTTTTTAAATGTCTCCAGACAAAGATGCCGAGCTCGCGCGCAATGGACATCGGTAAATCCATATCTGTATTTACGCACGATGTGTCCTTTTACAGAGAGAGAGAGAGGAAAACATTTTTTTATCTGTTATTTCTTCTTCCAGATTGGGACAATCTAATCAACAGGGCGCAGAGCGCATTGCGCCTGTTAAACCCACAGCAATCAATCCATGAGTAGGATAGTTTAGTTACTGTAAGGTCACTGATGATAATTCGTGTATATATTTGTATTATGTTTAGTCTAATGTTTAGTTTTAAACCGCACTTTGTAGTACGGGAGAAACGCAATTTCAGTTTACTGTGTAGTGTACTTTTGTATGGTTTGATTGACAATAAAGTGGACTAAGACTAAGATATAAATCCATAAATTCAGACATGTCTAGGCTCAACTTTCTATTAATTTTGATTCTAAATTGCTAATTATAATAAAATATTATGGCAACGATATTTACAACATAGGAAAAAAGCAAAGTAGTGGCTGAAAAAGAAATAATTGATAGAAAAAAGGAGGAAGGGAGAAGGGTGTATAACCGAATTCAGACCCCTGACACTGTTCACTCATAAAAGAGAATGTGTTTTCACTGTCAAAGATGGGGGGGGGGGAATGAAAAGAGTAAGTATATAGCGGGTTTAAAAAGAAAGAAAACTAAACTGGCCCAACTCTAACCCAAATCCATATGTTCACATTTGCGAACGTATGACGGAAAAGTTGTATTCTGTCAAGCTGAGAGCGCTCTCTCCATCTCAAAACACCTTGTCATGAGCTATCTGGTTCAAGTTACCATCAGCAGCTGTTGGAGGGTGTTACAGACACACATACACACACACTTGCTAAATCTGGACAAAACCAGGATGATCTGCTCAGCTCTCAGCGAGGACGGTCGCTTTTTTCCTCCCTCCTCCTCCTGTGTCTTATCCCACAGCTCTCTGTCTCCTGTGCCTCTATCTGGAGTATCTTTTGGCAATTTTCTCCGAAACCAAACTGAATAAGCGAAGATGGAAATGGTCAGCTGGTCTCTGAATGCTATTGATAAAATCTACTCAACTCTACGAAGCACCGGTAAGGGTCAACCGGGGTGTCCTGCGGAGACGTATCCGGCGGGCTACGTGCTGGACGCTTGGACAAAGTTTCAGCCCGTGTGTCTGTCAATACTCTCCCAAGAGGATGCTGAAGATATATATCTATTCGCAATCATGGTGATCGGGTTTCTGCTGATTGGAATGGGCAGTTACTGGAACTACCGAAAAATGGAGCAACAAAGATCTGAAACACGGTCGAGATTGGTCACTGTTCTGGAAGCGATTGGACGGCTGAAGGAACAGCTGGATGCGTTGACTCGCACTGATGGGACTCAGAACCAAATGCTGGGGGAGCTGGGACGCAGAACAGACGCTGTAAGAGGCGATCTAGCCGGCGCTCTGGGACTCATCCGCAACTTGTCATCGGACTTGGAGAAACTGTCGGTGCGGATTGGGGCAACTGGAAATTAATTGGATTTGGAACTATTAATCTGGGAATTAATTTGGATTTGGAACTTTAATTTGAACTACAATTTGGCTGAATTAGACTAAAAAAGAAACCACTGACAGACTGAAGGGACAGAGAGGAATATTTGATCTCTCCCTGAAATCCAAACAATTTAAATTTTGGCTCCCATGAAGACCTTCAACCTGGTTCTTATCAAATGTCCCTGAGAAGAATATCAACAGAGTCTCCTCTCCCCCGTACATGTGCATCTACTGACGCACACACTGACATGGTTACACACACTCACATTCACACACACCGTCTCGCTGTATCCTCATTTTCTCTCCTGCAACATGAAGCTGGATAACAGCGCGCCTCGATGGCAGCGCGTTACCTTGTGGACTGGAGCTCATACCTGCCCATCCTTTCTGATGTGTCATTGTTAATGTCTGAATATGTGCTTAAATGTTTGTTGGTGTGGTTTTTTCTATCACCTGCGTTGTGAGTGCTGTACGGACCCACAACACAGTTGAGCGTTTTTTCCCACTCACCGTGGAACCCTCCCCTACCAGATGTTTACTTCTCTATGTTTCATAAACGGGAGCGCCGCTCGGTGGCTGCATGCCCAACAGTGACCTGGATCTGTTTGTTGTTGTTGTTGTTTGTAATGATCTTGGACAGGTTGTACTGTATCTGTAAATTCCTTGTATGCATCATACTTGTATGTGTCATACTTGGCGATTAAAGCTGATTCTGATTCTGATTCTGATATAAATTCTACCTTAACCAGAACTAAAGCGGTTTTATATAGATGATAGACTACCAAAACATAACATTGTAGGAATAAAACAGTCTTAATAGAATTTCCTAACTTGGAAATATATAAAAGTTTTCTATCTTAATAATAATATAAAAAAAGTCTATTACTTTTCTTCTTTAGCTTTAAATTTGCTGCTGTTGTTCTTGGGCCTTTTCCCTGAATCAGTAGATTTTTTTGTCATTTCAAAAGCTCATCAGTTACTGATAGTAAATGATTTTTGTAATGGTTATCAAGCAAAGCAGTATTGACAAACGATTGTAACGGTTAGTCACCTCCTTATATAATTATTTTATTACCAAAATAAACCACAGGCGCTGAACAGAAATAGCTTTTCCCCCTTCCATTCTGTTTAATAGGGGAACCACCTAAGATCTTGCAATTATTGTGATTTTTTTTTAAAGTATTTGCTTTACCCTTCAGTTAGTTTTGCAAAAAGGTCCTATCCTGTCTTACCTCCAATTTTGAACAAGAAATGATCAAACAGGAAAAGCTCACACTATATTCTAATAAACACATTTGAACACTGAAGTATCTACAATGCATCGCCTACACGATGAATGATTGTGAAATAAAATACATATTTCATTGCTCAGGGCTTCCTCTCTTCACTTTAGCAATGATGACTTTTTAAACCAAGTTTGCACAATCTGCTTTTCTCTGCTGCTAAGGTTTTTCATGTGTATGACCGGTAAAACAGTTTTCCTCTAATGTAGTTTTTCAAATATCTGACAGAATTTATTTCTATAACATAGTCGGTATACAGATGAGGTCATTTTTCTAAATTAAATTTTAAAGCTAAACTTACAACTGGTGTTATTTATCCATTCATTATTTTCATGCATAAAAAAATAGTGAAACCCTTAAAAACGTACACTTTATTTCAACATTAGACAACCTTTATTTGTACATTGAGGTACTGTATATTAGGCGTGATCTGTAAGTCTCATATTTCTTCTTTGCTTAACAGAAAACCCTTCTGCATCACTGAAGGTCTCTCCTATCATCAGTTCCTAAACATTTTTATAATGTTAGTTTAATCACAAATGACATAAGCATTGTGATCGTAGGCTATCCACTTTCACCGCATCTCATTTGACTAAGACGCACTCTAAAAATTAAAAATGATATTTACTGAAATTTCTAGGGCGCAACACTTAAAAATAATGAGTAAATGTAAAACCACACAAATGTTTTTAATACCTTATCGCTCTAGTAATTCAAGCTAAAATGGAATAAGTTGCCACGAACAATTAAAGCTTTTACAGCAACATACAAAACTGCGTAGTACAATTGAAGATTAAAACAACATTAAGCTACTCCCCACATCTTGTACCGTGCAGTCATGAGGCATAAGTTTTTTTTTTGTATTTTCATCCACCTTTCACCCTCCTTACTCACCAGTTCACAGACCCCTCGAGGGGGGAAGGGGTTTTACTTAACACTCTCAGACCATACCTAAAAAAACATTTTTGGATGGAAGAAGTTGGATTGAATAACAACATTTCACATGTTTCAGATCTTTCACATAAAGAAGGTACACTGTAAACCCAAATGTTCATTCAACTTAAAAATGTTAAATTCAAATTACTAAACAGCTGTCAATATTTTACATTACTTAGGAATTCTAAGTAAACTGTACTTTTTATATGATGTAGCTGTTTGTAATTCAGTGTTCAAGTTCAAACAACTTAATATCATCAAGTTTGCATTTTGCACCCGGTAACAATCTGGTTCAAACCAGTTTTACAGAGCTGCACTGATGAGAGCAAAACTGAGTGAGGCAGAGCAGAGGGAATGTTGAAACCAGCAAGCAAGTTGTCTAGCCAACATTTGAAGCTGAATGACCGGAATTCAGCCAAAAAATGGTGAGTTAAAACCTACACTGGTATCAAATCGACTCATGTAAATAACATAATTTGAATAAGCTTGCTCAGTTTGCTTGACACTTTCTCAGCTAATGCTAGCTACATGTTCACTGAAAATCTCTGGTAATACTGGATGTTTGGCTAGCAATTACTGTCACAGACTGTTTACTGTTGCTTTATCTAACAAGTAAAGACAAGTTATAGAAGGTGCAGAACTTGGTAGAACATATGGTGGGAAGAAAAGAAACATTTAAAGTTGAAGTAAATCGATTGCATATTAATTAAATACAGTTTCACACTCTTTTCTATGTTTGCAGGCTAAAGCAAAAAAATTGAGTTTGCACAGAAATGATAACAGTAATATTTAATGGCCGGCAGTTTATTTTATTTTTTTTATCTTATATCACCTGAAGGACCCATAGTACTCATCAAATTTGTATTAAAGAGTAAAGTGGCGGTCCGGGTTAATGCATAAAAAGATCAACTCGTTTTAAACATGAACATGTTTTTTTTTAAATGTCTTAGGTGTTGCTACAGTGCAGCAGAGTGCTTATTAGGAGCCTGAGACAGGAGTTCTATGAGGCCCTTGACCACCAAAGTCCCAGACAGGCTTATGGAAATGTTTAAGGCAAAGACGGGTTTAAAAGGGTAGGTGTTGACTGACCAGATGCAACAAACAAAGGTTCGTTTATTTTAATTTCTATACTTATATCTAAGAATGCAGTCGGTTAATTGATCGAGATGGAAAAATACCATATTGTATAAGAATGTACCGGGAATGTGAGGTATGCTGTTTGTAGATGCTTTCCTGATATTTATTTAGCCTAATTTCAATAGTTACATTTTGTTAAAATATTTTCTAACATTAATCCCTTAACAACCCATTGCATTACCTGGTTTTCTCAGTCGATTTGTAAATGAGGCATGTAAATAGCTTTCTGTAAAAATTATGTGAAGCACTGGGTTTTTTCCATTATTATTGTGTTTTTTAATTACTGTGTACATACATAGTGTTAAGGATGACATGGACCCTGTTTTCATCGTGTGATCTCCTATCTCCTTCCATCAGGCTTTAAATATGACGGAGTTCAGATTCCTTCCCGTCATTCCTTGAGATCATCCACCCTCCTTTTTTAAGGCCTGCGTTGTAAGGAACTTTTATTCTTTTTTACCTCCTCTCACTTCTCCTCCCATTCCTTAGTTCCACTTGTTTAACATCTTCCTTATTTTCCTGCAACTTTACTTCTGTTTTCTCTACTTCACTCTATAGCTAAACTCATCTCTCTGAACATCTGTGTCATGTCTTTCAGAATACTGATGGTGAGGAAAGTTTGTACAACAATCCTTCAATGTGGCTCCTCTGCCATCAGCGGGAAAATATTTTTCCATGCATGCCGTCCCCACACCATAATACAACCTCAGTGGGAATCATCTAGGAAGGAAATATAGTGATGGATGTTGAGAACCTGCCCCCGGCCATGTACATTGGATAGTTGAGATACAGAGCTTAGAAGTCCAAAGGCAATGTACATGAACACTTGTGATTTTGTTCAACAGATACTTTTGAACATAGGTAAGACAGATCTAAAGAAAGGGGGAGAGTGTGGTTTTTAGATAAATTAGTAAATTTAAAGATTCCAAAGTTCAGATGGGCTGAGTTTATCCACAACATTTCAGACGGTTCAGTATTGTAAAATATTGATTTTTGTTCTTGAAAAAATATATGTTCAATAAATATCTGTTGTGTGTATTAATGTTATACCTCTATTGAATGAAAGATATATTTTGATTTTTAAGAACTACAAAAGTTAAGCTTGGTGAGTTAGAATATACAGTGAATTTAATTTAGTAATGGAGTAATGCTTACTTAACAAGATGAGTTAAGTAAATGGTTGCTCAATTGTTTAAACTAAATATTTTCAAATCCATTAGTAGTTGACCCCCAACTACTTCACTTCACTCATTCAACTAATGCTTCATTACTTTAAAAATTAAAGGCAACGAGTTACCTTAGTTTTTTTTAAAGTAGATTGAACTTATCTGGGTTTACAGTATACTGAAAGTTCAAAGGGCAAAATATTTAGCCTTAAGGTTCTTAGTGTGAGAATTTAACAGGAAGTCCCAAGCACGAGTTTGTGTTAAGCAAAACAACTATGATTTAGCGTAAAAAAAACAGACATTTTGGTACAACAACAAAAACAGGAATTAGAAACAAGTGAAATGAATAAACTTTCTGAAAACCTTAAAGAGAAATCTGTTTTTTAGACGTAGTTGATAGACCACTATTGTCATTTTTTGCAGGGTCTCATGAGAAGCACATCATTTTCAAAACTACATTACAAACTGTACCGTAAAACATTTTATCACAGTTGTTGTTTGAGCCCTCATAGCATTTTTTATTAACAAAATCAGAAAAGTGTGGCATGCATTCTTATTTCCCTCTGACGGTTTTAAATAATCATCTGCCTTCATAAGTTAAACAGAATTCATCGGCTTACTCTCAGACTAAAAACATTTTAAGTGTATTGTTAGTCAAATTATTGAAATTATTATGAGGAAACCTAAGGCTGTACTTTTTATATGTAATGCATTACATTACTGTGTTTCTTTAAAAAAATAATATATTCATGTAACCCCCAAAAAATGGTTTAAATCCCCATCTCAAAATGGACAGCATACTTTATTACCACAAACAGCGTTACACTTGTTGATTTAGGCTCTTTGCCTTAACGGGCAGACTGGGTAAGGGTGGGGTAAATTAGAGAGAGGTGATTGTAGAAGCAGTTGTGTGGCACCTGGTAAATTCTTAACCCAGATTAGTTGACTTTACTAGCAAATCGCGAGGATTTGTGATTAAACTAACATCATAAAAAGGTTTAGGAACTGACGATAGGAGAGAACTTCGGTGACGCAGAAGCGCTTTCTGTTAAGCAGAGAAGAAACATGCCTAATATACCTCAATGTACAAATAAAGGTTGTGTAATGTTGGAATAAAGAGAACAATAAACTCTGCCCCTAAATCTGCTTAATATAAGAACATACTCATCGATTGGAAGGTACTGGTATAGCGTACTATCGGACAGATGATTCTTTCACAATGCTTTCAAAATCTAAAGAGTGCATTGCCTCTCTGGTGATGTGTTACAAACACCCCCCACCCGGGAGGAGACCCTGAGGAAGACCCAGGACATGGTGGAGGGGCTCAGAGGTTGGCCAGGGATCAGAGGTCTGTCTGCTTAAACTGCTTCTCCGACTTCTGGATAATGGATGGACGGAACAACACAAACACTGTATGCATCCGTCTAATGTGTTTTACACAACTATAGTACTTCATTAACATATATAGATTCTAGAGATACACTTGCAATTTTGTTTTTTAAAGGGAAAACGCTTCTTCATCTTATCATATGATAAACTAAAAAAATGTCTGATTCACCTCATTTCACTTAACTTCACTGAGTACTGTCCTGGCCGATGGCAGCTTTGTATCCATGCATCAAAAGTACTTTTGCGGCTCGTTTCATCAGTATTGAACGGATAACCATAAAAAGACTAGAATTATATTTTAAAAAGTAACTTAGAAGTTTAGAGAGAAAAATGTTAGCTCATTCAGCAAGATCGACAAGTCTGAGGAATATCAACAAACTATTGTATGCTACGTTTGTTATTTACTCTAAAAAAATATAGAAAGTACGTTTTTAAGGGTTTTCACAATTTTTTATGCATAAAAATAATGAATGGATAAATTACACCAGTTGTAAGTTTAGCTTTAAAATTTAATTTGGAAAAATGACCTCATCTGTATACCGACTATGTTATAGAAATCAATTCTGTCAGATATTTGAAAAACTACATTAGAAGAAAACTGTTTTACCGGTCATACACATGATAAACCTTAGCAGACTCTTAGTCTCTTCATACAGTAGGTGCTCCTGACCCGCCCTGCTTGACGACCCTGACTAAGATGGCATTGCAGTGACGGAAAGTTCTCCACGTCCTGCAACAAACCTCTGCATCAGTTCTGTTGCTCTTTCTGTGTCTCTGTTCTGTATTCTCCAAACCACAGACGGTCTCGGCAGATGACCGCTTGTGCTGAGCCTGGTTCTGCCGGAGGTTTCTTCCTGTTAAAAGGGAGTTTTTCCTTTCCACTGTCGCTTCGTGCTTGCTCAGTGTGAGGGGTTGCTGAGAATTACACGACGCAATCTTCTGTGGTTCTCTAATTTCTACATTAAACATTGTATCGTAATAACTCTTCTTGTAAAGTGCCTTGAGATCTGTTGTGAGACGGCGCTATATAAATAAACTGAATTGAACTGAAGCAGAGAAAAGCAGATTGTGCAAACTTGGTTTAAAAAGTCATCGTTGCTAAAGCGAAGAGAGCAAGCCCTGAGCAATGAAATGTGTTTTTTATTTCACAATCATTTATCGTGTAGGCGCTGAATTGTTGATATTTGAGTGTTCAAATGTATGTATTAGAATATAGTGTGAGCTTTTCCTGTTTGATCATTTCTTGTTCAAACTTGGAGGTAAGACAGGATAGGACCTTTTTGCAAAAATAATTGAAGGGTAAAGCAAATACTTTTAAAAACTTACAATATTTGCAAGATCTTAGTTGGTTTCCCTATTAAACAGAATGGAAGGGGGAAAAGCTATTTCTGTTCAGCGCCTGTGATTTACTTTGGTAATAAAAGAATTATATAAGGAGGTAACTAACCGTTACAATCGTTTGTCAATACTGCTTTGCTTGATAACCATTACAAAAATAATTTACTATCAGTAACTGATGGGCTTTTGAAATGACACAAAAATCTAATGATTGAGGAAAAAGACCCAACAACAACAACAGCAGCAAATTTAAAGCTAAAGAAGAAAAATAATAGATTTTTTATTATTATTATTAAGATAGAAAACTTTTATATGTTCCCCAGTTAGGAAATTCTATTAAGACTGTTTTATTCCTACAATGTTATGTTTTTGGTAGTCTATCATCTATATAAAACCTCTTTAGTTCTGGTTTAGGTAGACTTGATATCCTGGTTTTGTCCAGATTCAGCAAGTGTATGTGTGTCTGTAACACCCTCCAACAGCTACTAATGGTAACTTGAACCTAGATAGCTCATGACAAGGTGTTTTGAGATGGAGAGAGCGCTCTCAGCTTGACAGAATAAAACGTTTCCGTCATACGTTCACAAACGCGAACATATGGATTTGGGTTTGGGTTGGGCTAGTTTAGTTTTCTTTTTAAACCCGCTATATACTCTTTTCATTTTTCCCCCCATCTTTGACAGTGAAAACACATTCTATTTTATGAGTAAACAGTGTCAGGGGTCTGAATTCGGTTATACACCCTTATAGTTACCATAATTTTTTATGATCATTAGCAATTTAGATTCAAAATTAATAGAAAGTTGAGCCTAGACATGTCTAAATTTATATCTTAGTCTGCGGTTTACAACTAAACATTAGACTAAACATAAAATCAAATATATAGACGAATGATAATAAGTGACCTTACAGTAACCAAACTATCCTACTCATATTCATCAAGGGCAAAGGCGTTATATGGTTTGCGTGCGTCTTGCTGTGGGTTTAACAGGCGCAATGCGCTCTGCGCCCTGTTGATTAGATTGTCCCAATCTGGAAGAAGAAGAAATAACAGATACAAAAAAAAAATTATCTCCCTATCTCTGTAAAAGGACAAATCGTGCGTAAGTAGAGATATGGATTTACCGATGTCCAGCGCACGCGCGCGAGCTCGCCATCTGTGTCTGGAGACATGTCAAAAAGTTAAATCGGTGATTTTAAATTACAGAGAATTAAAATAATTAAGTCACTCACCAGCGTCGTTTTCTTGACTCCGATGCACCTGGGCCTGCACTAATAAAAGAACACTCGTGTTTTTTAAAGATGATTTAAACAGTGAGAGTAACTAATTATTGACGTGTTACCGATCTGCAGAATCATCCTGGCGAAGCAATGGTCTGCTATGCTGTGGGACCAACATTGCATTGGCGGGCTTATAATACTGAAAACGTATAGCCTGAAGGGTAATTGATTAAGTCCACTTAACAAAGGTGAGCGATACCCATCAACCAGACAAATTCAGGCGCCGATATGTTGAACATATACCTACAGGCCGTTCCCATCGCATAAGATCACAACATGCGGGTAATTCCTCGCTGTGTCCACTTAACAAAGGAATGTTTGTGAAATTCTATACAGATGTTTCGAGCGAAACACATCAACCAGACAAATTCGGGTGCCGATATGTTTAACATATACCTACAAGTTGTCCCCACCCCTCTGATTGACCGTTATCGGATACTGGCTCTTTATCAAACGACTCGACCAAGAACAGCCGTTTGTTGCAGGGGTTAACTTGTTCATTATGAAACAACCGTTTGTTACGGGGGTCGTAGGAGGGTGTGACCCAAAGATGCCGAGTTTCTAGAAGTGGAGTGGAGGCTTCGACGCACTCTCATAACCATGCACTGTTGTGTGAAAAAGAAGCCCGTCCTCATCATCAGAACTAAACCTTGATTTCTTTTTATACTTGAAAGCATAGTTTTGCGTGTTTTCTTTTTTCCTAAAATAGAAAGAACAATTATTGCTGGAGAAAAAATGATCCGCCCCTCCTGAGCAGAGACTTTTCTTTTTAAAAGCAGAATTTGTTTTATTCGCTGTTCACCCCGGTTTAACCATTTTCTTTCTTTCTAAACCACAAATCGTTCTCTCGTTATATATAAATATGACCTGAAACCATATATATTTTTAAAAACAGTAGAGTTTGTTCATCTCGCTATATTTTTATCCTTCCTTTTGCGAACAACATAAGTTCCTGACTTTGTAATACAAACTCGCTACAATTCTGTGTTCTTTCTCTAAAGCGGTACGTAGCAAACCCTTTTTTGGGGTTAGAGAAAGTCTAATTCTGTGTTTTTCTACGTAAACAAGCTTTCCATAACCGTGATGTCTCTTTACTGCTGTCAAGTAGAGAATCATGCACACACGGAGGAAGTGCGCTTTCAATATAAAAGCGGCGCAGGAGGTTATCGCACTGAAATAGTTTTTTCATTGTATTTAAGCCGGTTAACTCAAACACACATGCAGAGAGAAGTTGTTTTAGTATAAAAACCCTAAACGGATGCGTTTAAAGTTTTTTAAAGGTATTAATAGTTTAATTATCATGCATTGGGGAAATGTGTTTAACGTTTAGAGTTTAATCAGGGTTTTCACACGTCATGATTTGGAGAGATAGGTTTGAGGTGTGATTATAAAATAAAATAAACACACTATATGGAGTGCTTGGTTATAGAGGTTAATTATAGAGTTTTATTTAAAGAGAAGGGTTGTCAGCTTTTTTCAGCCCTGGATAGGAGAATTACAGCGCTCCCCTTCTGCTTTTACACGACCTGCTCCGGCGCTTTTCTGAAGGAAAATGCATCTGGTTGTTCCGATGTTTTGGTGAAAGAAACCCCGACTCCTCCTTTCCTACAAAAACGTCTGAGCTCCATTCATTTTCTTTGAGGTCTTATGGATCTATGGCTCGAATCTAAAAGAAATCTAAAATCATGGACAGGAAGGGAAAGTGGGGGGAAAGACCTGAAATTGGATAAAACTAAGAGGTCCTATCAGGGTTTCTTAAGAATGAGCCTTACAATAGCACATTTAAAAGCAGTTGGTTTAATTCCTGTACTAATGTGTTAATAAAAGACAGAAGGGTGGAACCAATAACATTAAAAAACATTTTCAATTACTAAGTGAGAAGAACACCAAGGGAGCAGTTAGTAGTCGTCATAAAAAGTCTAAACTTTGAGTTTTGACCTTTTAACACTAGCTTTACTAAACCTGCACAAATTTGTGTCAAATCCAGGACCCTGCCCCTTTGCCCACTCTGTTTCCCTCCTTTTGGTTTGCAAATGAGCCATTACCTGTAAAGGCATGGCACCTGGAGTCATTTTTTCAGTAATTGTAGTGTTAAATCTAACAGGTGCAATAGCATCCAGGATTTCATGACAAGTATTATACAAAGAAAAAAGTTAATTAGAAAATAAAGGCCAATTGGTGTAAAGAACTGTAACTCCATAAAAGCAGAAGCAACCTGTTCAGCAGGAACGCAGGTGAGGATATTACAATGTTAACCTGCTAACTATTGTCTACTGACACTAGATGGAGCACCAAATTTGAGAATTTGAGATACAACAAAGGTATGTCCTAGTCGATGCATTGATCCAAACACAGATTTTGTCAAATTAGAATCACCAAAAATTAAATTAAATGTCAATCTCTTATTTACTGAGTTCAGGAGTGAATTTCTCTGTATTATTAAGCTACCTTGAATGCCGCATCAATTAGTGCTTATCTTAGTTTATTTTTATATTTTTATAGGTGGTAGGGTGTTTTTGCTTTGGGTAATTGTTTTTTATGTTTTACATTGAAGGCCTTCAGATATGTGGATTTTTCTCAAAATATTACCATGCTTTTTGTTACATAGGCATATATATACCATAGTAAACCAAAACATTTTCATAGTAACACTGAGTTAAAGTTTTTAGTTTAAAGGTAATGACTATGTAATGTCTAGTAAAAGTGTAGATCATAGTTTTTGGGGGTTTTTTGATGACACGTTTTAGCAGTGGGTGCATTCAAAGTTTTGCATTTGAGTTCGGTACTCATAACCTAGGTACTGTATAAGACTTCAAATTCTAAACCATGTGTTATTTTTATTTTTTTTACCATATTGCAATTTTCACAATTTCAAAAAATGCCATTGTTGAATATATTTTCAAATGGTTTCTTAAAACGTTCATATCTGTATACAAAGTATTGGGTTCATTTAATTAATATTGTTGTCTTTGTTATTTTTTTAAACTCTCCACCCACAGAAAGTTGTGACTAGATACTGGAACGTCATGGGTCAGTATAGAAGAGGGAAGTACCTGAAATCGTTGGAGTCGATAGCAACACCGCAGTTGACAGTGCCCTCATTACTGAACTCCTGAAAGGCTTTTCAATGAAGCTGAAGCTGATAATTTTTATTGACGTGTGTTCGTGTGTCAAGCATACTGACCCTGAAAAAATTTCAGACTCAGAACGTTTAATAAAAGTAGGAAAGTTACTTCCCATAATTGAACGAAATAGGATGTCCTTGTTGAAGTTGAATACTTTTAATTTTAATGTAGTTTTTTTGGGGGGAACAGAATCATTAAAAAAACTAGACTGTTTTATACTACTGTAAATGTATATATTATATTATTTATATTATTTACATTATTTATATTATAAATTATACTGTTTACACTATTTAAATTATGAGATATAACTTGTGTGGCATGATTTTCCTGTTCTTTGTTTTACATAACAAAAAAGGTAAAATATTTGTGGAGAAAAAAAGTTTAAAAGTATCATCCAATAAATGTTACTGTTCTCTGATCACTGTTTTGCTACTTTTTCTAAATATTTGAAAAAGGCCTTGTAAAAAAAAAAAAGAAGATATTAATTAGTCAAAGTTGTAATCATACCTTAAACAAATTTGTCATATACTGTATGATAGAAAGTGATTTTTGATTGTGGCGCATAAAATCCTAATCCGAATATCATTTATTCATGTTTTTGTGGCACAACAAATAATTCTTGAAATATTTACAGGTAATGAGGTGTTCACACTTTACATTAACAAAGCATAACGTCTTTAATAGATCATTTGTAAATTAATAAATATAATTTGTTAATATTTTTAAAGGCTACAACCGATTCTTAAAACATTTACAACTAATAAGATGTAGCCAAACCTTTAACAATATGTGATGTGGGATAGGTGAGAATCAGGAGGTGCTGTAGATGCTGACCAGTTCTTGTGTCTGATCATAAGATAGACATCTTAACACATGATGTAATGAACTGTCCATCTGTGAGATGTTGATGAAGTCTTAAATGGCTGAAGGGTTCACATTTACATCAGATCATGGATTTCCTACAAAGGTTCCAAACCTTCATACAGTGCATCCAGAAAGTATTCAAGTAAAAAGTATGCATAAAAAGCATGACAAAGTCCCTCAGAACAATTAAGACAGTAAAAAGTTTAGCCTTATCCCAAAATGGATTAAATTATTTTTTTTTTCCTTAAAATTCAACACATGACACCCCTTAATGGCAATGTAAAAGAAATGTTTAGATTGTTGCAAATTTATATAAAAAACAACAACTGAGAAATCACATGTACATAATTATTCACAGCCTTTGCTCAGTACTTTGTTGATGCACCTTTGGCAGCAGTTACAGCCTCAGGTCGTTTTTGAATATGATGCCACAAGCTTGGCACACTTATATTTGGTTAGTTTTGACCATTCCTCTTTGCAGTACCTCTCAAGCTCCATCAGGTTGGATGAAAAGCGTCGGTGCACAGCCATTTTCATATCTCTGCAGAAATGTTCAATGTTTAGGTCTGGGTTCTGGCTGGGCCACTCAAGGACATTCACCGAGTTGTTCTGTAGCCACTCCTTTGATATTTTGGCTGTGTGCTTAGGGTCATTGTCCTGCTGAAAGGTGAAAGGTCGCCCCAGTCTGAGGTCAAGAGCACTTTGAAGCAGGTTTTCATCCAGGATGTCTCTGTACATTGCTGCATTCATCTTTCCCTCTATCCTGACTAGTCTTCCAGTTCCTGCATCTGAAAAACATCCCCACAGCATGATGCTGCCACCACCATGCTTCCCTGTATTGGCCTGGTGATGAGTGGTGCCCGATTTTCTCCAAACATTACGCCTGGCATTCAACCTTCCCCAGCCTTGTGCCTCAAGACAATCCTGTCTCGGAGGTCTACTTTTCCTTTGTCTTAATGCTTGGTTTGTGCTTTGACATGCACTGTTAACCCAGGGGCCTTATATAGACAGGTTAGTGTGCCTTTCCAAATCATGTCAAATCAACTTTATTTACCACAGGCAATTAATCTGTTGAAACACCTCAAGGATGATCAGTGGAAAAAGAATGCACTTCAGCTCAATTGTGAGCTTCACCTCAAAGGCTGTGAATACTTATGTGATTTCTCAAGTTTATTTATTTTTAATAAATTTGCAACAATTTCAAAGACACTTTTTTCACATTATCATTATGGTGTATTGTGTTTAGAATTTTATGGGAAAAATGAATTTAATCCATTTTGAAATGAGGCTGTAACATAATCATTTATAAGTGTTTAATTAATCATTTATAAATTGCTGTGGCGTCAAATTCTTGTATAACTGATGACTGTTACTTTAGATAGTTATACATAGTCTATAAAAAATTACTACATATGTTAATGATCATTTGTAAAGATTTAGTTGATCATTATTTAATCATTTGTAAACATCTTTATAAGCCTCTATAAATGAATAGAATATCCTTATCTCTTATCTCGCAAATTATTTGTTAATGACTTACTAAACACTTATGTTTAATAAAAAAACATTATTATAAAGTGTTACCAACATTTCTACTGGGAAGAACCCCCAAGTGAAAAATGACTGTCGGACACGCTGCCACATTTGCAAATCATATTCACTATAACAACTGAAAAAGACAAGCATATAAAAAGCAAAAAATATACAAGACAGTAATTTTGCTTCTTAATTGTTCTGAGGCACTTTGTTTTGCTTTTTAGACATTTTTTTCTTACAAAGCTTCAGATTTAAGTACACTGTCAGTTAGCTATACTGAAATTAAATGTAAGGGATTTTCCTTTAAGCTATTAATGAAGACAGTTGTTTACACTGGAGTTTATTTGGAGATATTAGGTGGGATTGCGACTTCCGTATGGCTTTGAAGCGGTGGTCCAGGATTTGAACCCAGGACATTCTTGCTGCAAGGCAACAGTGCTACCCACTATTTTCTTTTCGTTTGAGATGGTTATGCTCCTTTATTAGAGTTATTTTGTGTTTAAATAAATTATTGGACTTGATTAGGAAAGGCACACACCTGTATATGTAAGACCTTACAGCTCACAGTGAATGTCAGAGCAAACGAGAATCATAAGGGTGAAGGAACTGCTCAAGGAGCTCAGAGACAGAATTGTTGCAAGGCCTAAATCTTGCCAAGGTTACAAAAGAATTTCTGCAACACTCAAGGTCCCTAGAATTCCTGAAGGACTCCCAGACTATGAGAAGTAGAACTCTCCGTTCTGATTTCAGTTTTTCTGTTTTAATAAATATGCAAAAACTTCTAAATTTCTGTTTTTTTGTCTGTCAAAATTTGGTTCTGAGTGTACATTAATGAGAAATAAAATTATCTTTTTTATTTTAGGAAATGGCGGCAATGAAATAAAGAATGACACATTTAAAGGGGCTAATAGTAGATAAGAAATAATTTCAGTTAATGCGATATGAGTACAAGTTATTGAAGCAGAACAGAAATATTTATTTTGTATGGGAAATTAACAGAAATAGTTGTGTGTGGGTGCCTGGGCAGCCTTGTTTTATTATTTTCCACTCTTACATCAGTAGGTGCCCAACATAACTCACTATTGCCGTTTTGCATTAATTGGGAGGTGGTGGCCTGGGATAGTATCAAATTCCCGACCTGAATTGTCCCATTCCACCCCTCCCTGGAACCTTGTTATGGCACGTTCACACTGGCCAGTGCGTCGAAGCAGCAGGGCAGCAAGATTAGATGCCAAGTCTATGGTACCTAAGCAGCAAGTCACGCATGTTGGTGCAGCGGAAATCACTACATCCATGCAGCTGCTGCTCGGACGGTCCATCAAGGCATCCACACAGTTGCTGCGTAAAGTTGGAAAAACTAAACCTTGGGACAGCAAAAGCAGCAGAGAATACTTCTGAATTCTGCTCTCTGGGCAGCGCCCCCCCCCCCCCCCCCTCTTTCTCTGTTTGGGTGCGCTTCCTGTTTTTGTCTCCGCACGGGGCGTATACCTCTGCATGCTACGATTTAGATAACGTAAAGACACAGAACCAACTACACCCCGCGTCTGTGGAAGCACAAACTGGTTGTTTGAGGCTTAATAAGAGTCCTCTGAGTATAAGGTGTGTAACTGGATTTACTCTTCAACATCCATGCCACCGTACCCCGATTTTCCCTCGGTAAAGAGGTAATAATTTGTCCTAGGAGGAGTCAACTTTTTACTTAATTTTTCAAAGCTGAAATTGGCTGCATATAAACGGAGAAACCATTACACTACAATACGAGCTTGTTTACGGGCAATGGTTAACAAAATAATATTAAAATACATGTCTAAGCCAACAACAAACGGCAAACGGCACAACTGTTTTAATTTCTGAACTGCCAGATCTTAATATACTTGCATCTAAAACTGTGTTCCTGTCCCGCTTCGCCTGCCGCTTTGTCCACCATGTTGCTGGAAGAAAATTTTCAAGTTCAGCCTGCAATGAATCTAGGGATATGTAGACCAGCGAAGGATACTTCGCACCCATCCTTCAAATCGGGGAAGGCTGGATTCGTCTGCCGTATTTGAAGGAGTCTTCGAATTTGGACAGGCCTAGTGATGTGATGTAATCGGTTGACAAATCGGGCTTCCAAGGATCCAGCCGCTGGATTTGGACACAGCCAAGGACTCTGACAAAGTGTTTATTAAAGTGCATTCAAACCTACTCTTTCTAAGGACATCTAAGTCCCGCAAATTATTTAATAACATTAGTTAAAGCCTCTAAAGTTTACTTCACTCACTGACTTTGCATCCTTAAAAAGATAGTTTCATCACCTGTTCCCACTCCGGTCAGGACCGTATGTCTGCTGGCCTCCTGTTAACCTAACTCAGAGGCGGATGACTTTTGTCAGGTCTTCCAAACCTGGCCATGCATGGACTGCAGCAGCTCATGTATTCCTGCAGGCAGACATGAGAAGGAAAAAAAATTACAGCAGTTACGTTCTTACTGCACACTCTCATTCACTCACCGTGGATTAATTTTAATTTATTCTTATTCAATGAAGTCTTTTATTCTTAAAACAAAATAAAGGTCCCAGACCTGGAGTCCACAACTCTTTTCCTAGCTTCCGAAGCTGCTTCCTAAATCAACATTAAAGGTCCCTCACCTTTATGTAGAGTCCCAGACTCTGAAGTTCCGTGAACTTCCAGCTTCCACAGCTGCTTCTGGACCTGTCATCCACCGAAACACAGGTGTTTTATAGTGCTCAACTATAGGGTCACCGTTCACCCAGTCTCCGGTCCGTCCTTGACCGATTTCACCAGTTGATCGCCAGTCTGGCACTGGTCAACAACCCACTGAACAAAATTCACTTTCAGTTGATTAATACCATACCACACTTAATTAATACCACAAATCGTGCTGTCTTTCAATACAACTTTGATTTCGTCATATTTAATATGGAGCATTAATAATGGTTACTCCTTACTAAGTTGTAGAGGCGCCTCAGTTGAATTTCCGGACGTCAACTTCTATCAGAAGATTAAAATACTCACAATTACTTATTTATTTCCTATATTTCCTTTATTTCCTACTCTATATCCCAGGATTCAGCACCATCTGATGGGAGCCAAACACTTAATCTTCTTTACTCATAGTTATCACGGACGTCCCTAACTGTTTCAGTTTCCCAAACTGCTGGCAGCTCCTAGCTGCAGCTCCCAATCTGGTTCATTCATAAAAATATAAACAATAAATATTTACCTGCTTAAAAATTGAAGACATATAATACTTTCATGAGATTTATTTTATAGTAACCAATTAGCAGAACTTTGATTTAGAAAAACATCTACTCATCTCTGCACAGTTGTCAATCAGGTAGATATGTGTTCGTCAATTAACTCTTTTATTTATCAGATTGGATCCTCCAACTCTGATCACGTCAGAGTCACCAATTTGTAGGAACTAAATGCCTTGCTTAAAAACCCAGTTCTATAATTCCATTTATCAGAGATCACAGAAGAGGAATCCAGTTCTTTAAGTTTAATAAAACAGATCAAATATTCATATTACAAAGCGTCTGAGTAAGTCACTCAAACGGGTCAGCATACGGAGTCTGACAAAGTCCTCATTTAAACATCACATTATATAGCTTTACATTTGCACATGATCGTTGGTTCTTATCCTTGTTACTGGAGGTTGAGGAAGTCTTCTGTTCTCAGCAATTTTCCACAAAAATGACCCTCATAGTTTCACTTCTGGTAAATCTTTCTTCATGCTTCAGCTGTAAGTAGCTCTATTCAGATACACTGGTTATTTTTATTTGACCTCTCTCTCTCTCTTGTCACACTATATGCACTAGAATAAACAAACTCAGCATTGATATATAATAAACATAACCATTAAAATTGATACGTATATAATGAATAAAATAAATGAATGAAAATAATAAATCTTTTGTTTGCATGCACATCTAAATCAAGCTTTTGGCAAAAATCGAGCTTAACCAGAATAGGAGCCTTTGCCCCTGTTTACATGTCTCTCAGAAAATACTGAATGTGGTGCGTTTGACTCCATGATGCCAGGTGGCGACATGCTGTCCAGTTGGCCTTGTAGTGTATAAATGGTTAGTAAACAATTGCTGGTAGCAGTGATGCAGACAGAGTAAAATCAGGATATGCACAATGAGCCAAAAAATGGACACAACCACCACTACAGCACAGTACATTATGTAAGTAGGCTATTATACTGTTTGATGTTACACTGGGGGAGTGGCCAGGCTGGTAATAGCTTGGCTAAGCAGTGTTGGCGATTTTTCTAGCAGCATTATCTGGGTGAGTTAGTCCGATTAAACAAAGAATAACTGGAGAGTCAACGAGCAAAAGCCGCGAAAGCGTTGTCAAGTGGTGGTGTAAGTGCTTCACATAAACCCCAGACACAGACGCTGCAACAGCCGTTTTCCGGTGGCACACCATATAGCCGTAGCTTTACCAGATGGAAAGATATCACTACCTCCATTACCAAGCACATCTGCATAGATATGGTACCAATTTACACGGTTGAGAAACGTGGGTTTTGTGAGATAGTCCAAACAGAGTTGCCCAGCCGAAAACACTTTACACAAGTTGTGTTACCAGAGTTATATGATGCATGTCGGGCCAAAGTGGAGACGGAGATCCACAAAACGTGTTTTCTACGCAATAACAACAGACATGTGGTCGAGCCGGACGACTCATCCATATATGAGCCTGACTATTCACTTCATCGATCAGAAGTGGGATAAATTGATATAAAATGCACATACTGTATGTATTTCTGTCAGTAATAGCTCAGTTTTTTTTTACATGTCCTTCCCTTAACTCTGACAGTTTAGAACAGTGATGATCAACAATGATCCCAGAGCCTAATTCAACATTATGGGGAAATTATAAAGGCCAGGCCTATTATTGAAATATACTATAAATATAAATAAAAAATTATAATTAACTAATGCATTTTACCTGTCCTGTACACAGGTAATTTTATAATCAATGTATACAGTAATGTATAAAAAGTGATACATAGTTTACTACTTTATTAAATATACTAACTATTTTTTCATCCTGTATTGCACTTATACTATTTTTTTTGTTGCAAAGTTACTTTCTGATTTGTTTTGTAAATTGACATTATGATGATGATTATTATCATTAATTAATTTAATTAATTATATTATTATTATTATTATTATTATTATTATTATTATTATTATTATTATTATTATTATTATTATTAATTCATTAAATTATCATCTGAGAAAATAACCAAGCAACAAATCTAATAGGAGGGTCCAGCATGGATAAGTGCTGGTCAGACTGATGTGAGTCTGGTTGGAGACAGGTGCTGCCATGCAGAACTACATTTTTTTTTATTTCTCCCACCATATGACAGTCCCTTTCATTCAATAAAAACTAGGTCTTAGATTCCCCCATCATCATAGTATCATAAGTAATACATGACTTACTTTTTTAATTATACAGAGAGGAAGAAGCAGAGGCAGCCCACATTCCAACAGCTGCCACTGTCAGGCCTCAAGACGAGCCAGAGGACGTTCCTGCTAAGAAGAAAAAGAAGACTTTGAGCAGCTACTTTAAAATCTCGACAAGGCAAAGCCAAGCAGCACCCCCGCTATCTAGCAGAGTCCATTGAATAGGAATTGAGCTTCTATCTGCTAATGGAGGCTGATCCAGAAACCACTAGAATGGTGGGACAAAAATGAGACACAATTTCCCCTAGTGGCCAAGCTAGCAAGGAAATATTTATGTATCCCTGCCACAAGCTCCCCATCAGAACGAGCTTTCAGTGCAAGTGGGAACATTGTTTCATGCAAGAGGTCAGCACTGAAACAAGCAAGAGTTGACCTGCTTGTTTTCCTAGCACTCAACTTGTAAAAGCCAGAGATTTGGCATATAATTGTAGTTTACCTTATTTTATTGTGAGCCTGATTTTGTTACTGTTCTTTAAACTTCAAAGGTTCTACATGTTGAATAATTTGAACGGTAGATGTTAACATGATACGTTTACGTATACGTTTGGAAAAAAATTCTAAATAAAAGTACTGCTTTGTACATTCCTTTATTTGTTTTGTTATAATTTCTTGCTGCTTTTCTGCATCGCAAATGAATAGAAACATTCATTAGTTGAATTTAGGGAGAAAAATGCTATATCATGATCTATATCGTTATCGGGATATAAAATGAGCTATATCGGGATATAAGATTTTGGTCATATCGCCCAGCCCTACTCTCAGTCCAACTCCGTTGCCAGGGTGGGGGTGAGAGGGCAGTCAGATCGGATGTCCGCCATCAGGAGTGGATTCAGAAAAACCTTTGGTACCAATTCGCAAATTACTCAGCGAGAAGTTGGCACAAACCCCAGCTATAGAGGGCTACATCAACTTCAGAAAGGAAAACAAACAAAAGTCTGGAAATGAGACGAGAGGAATAGAATGATAAAAACGCTCAACTATCTCTGAACTGAGCCTCAGGTGCAGAAATAATTTTGAGGTATAAGAATCTAATGAATTTAAATAAACTGTGCGAGGATGCAGACATCTTGCTGGACCTTTCCAGAGCTTTAAACTGGGAAAAAAGGAGTTATTCCTTTACCTTGTAAATGAGACGACTAAACTATATGTTACACCCGGGCAGACAGACACATGTAGTGTGTAACAGTGGGCTGTATTCTGCAAACACAGAAGATTACAGTAGTGAGCTGTGGCTTGCTTTCGTTGCCTCCATTAACAGATCTGCTGTTACACTGAGCTACTTCGCCTTTTTACTGAGCAGACTAATATTTGAGTTATAACACAGTGGCTTGTCTTACAGTCTCTGTTACAAGTTTTTTTTACAAAAGAAAAAAACAACCTCTTAAACTTGACAATAATTTCACAAATTACAAATCTCCAGTTTTGTACTTGTACTTATTTACTAGAGCAGCAATGAATCTAAATAACTTTTACCATAAATCAGTGTGCATTAGACAATTTACCGATCTGTTTAATAAAAAATAACGACATTAATGGGACATTAACGGTCCTTAGCTTTAGGCCACGGACCGTTAAGAATGAATGCGGCTTCAAAAAAAGCCTGTAACAGGACACTAACATCAGACCACCGGTTTTTTAACAATGAACATTGCGTCAAAACAGCCTCTAAATACAATCTAAATTACTGAAATGCATTTCTCAACTTACAAGTACTGATGTTACCTATCTAATGCTTCTGTACGTAACCCACCTGCAAAAACAGAAGATTACAGTAGTGAGCTGTGGATTGCTTTCGCTTGCTTCCATTAACAGATCTGCCGTTATACTGAGCTACTTTTGCATAAGCTTGGAAAGTCAGTTTCATATGCCTTCTTCTGGTGTAAATTGGTACAGCAACAGAAATTAGAAAAAAGAACACTGTCATCAATTAAAAATTGTTGGAAAATTGCTGGGGGTTATCTTTTATTGTTGCATAGTCCTGGGGGCCACACTCTCCCCTGTATAATTAAAGAACAAACTTTTTTTTTAAAACAATGTCCTTTGAGCTTATCTGGTGGTTGTACAACACAATTTCAGCATCGTTTTAGGAAATAATTTGCAATTACCTTTCAGTAGATGTTTAAATACCATTTAAAGAAATAATAAAAATTTCTGTTTCAATAACCGAATTTTCTTCCCAAGATGAATAAACAAGTTCACCTTACTGTTAATAATACCTTTAACCATTGTAACCAGACGCATAAACGGCCAACTCTATCAATTTGTCTGTTACCATATAATCATGTTGTGTAAATGTAGACATTGTTGCGTATGTGCAATGTACTCAACTTAGGCTCTGAGTTTTACACCAATATTTTCTGAATAAATAGCATTTCTTCTGTTGTTTTAAAAATGGTTATTGTCTATCTGATTATCTAGGGAATATTAAATTAATTATTAATGAATTATTAATGAATTATTCCTTTAAATAATTTGATGGGGCACCAACCGGGAATTAACCCAGTAAATATATGAATTCCTAGAATTAACTCTATTGTCAAATAGCAGTTCACTATGATTTACCAGATATGATTGTCTGAAGGGTGAGCCCTTGGCAATGAATCAAAGGCACTCAATAAACAGAAGCTGGGAGATTTGATTAAGTTTAATAATTTTAGTAACTAAAAATGGTCCACACAAAACAACAACTGATTTCATTCTCGACTAATTAGGTCTTCGCTAACGGCTAAGGTAAATGGCTAGGCTAGATGCTATGTAAACAAACTACAAAGATGGCGGACAAACGGAAGTAACAGAGGCCACGTTACGGGGAACTTCCTGAATGTACGTACACCTCAATACGCATGCAGACGTGTAGTCGGCATACGCATGTGAACTAGCAAAATGCCAAACGATGGGGGCTTTATTTATTAGGGCAATTTACCATGTGGTCTCTTTGAAACAAAGAGACCATGTGGTTATTATCACAAACCTAGCTTTTGGCTAACAAAGAACTATGAATTGAAATGGCTACAGACTGAACAAAGGAAACTCTCCATTTCGTGGCTTAACCCCCTAGGTGCCACGGTCGAGTTTTCTTGACAAGATGCGGCACTGAATAAAACGGCTGATTGTGTCAAATAGGGTGTCATATTTCTTTCAAACTCCACTCCACTGGTCGGTAGGCATGTCATACGTCATCACTGAGTCAAAAAAAGTAATCATTCTATACTTAATTTTTGCACTTCAGTGCATTGAATCAGTTACTGCATAGCAGATTTAGTGTGCGTCTGAGCTATTTTTAGTCAGAGCGCTATTGAAAATCCGCCCAATTATAAATTTGGTCATCCCCCGGTTTTCAGCAGTATATGGCCCATCTAAGCAGCTGTCACTGGATGAAATGACCATAGCATTCAACAGGGAATCAACCCATAAAATGTACAACCCAAACAGACCAGACAAATATAGTTATAAAGTATTTGTTCTGAGTGAAGCCAAGTCAGGCTATGTGCTACAGTGGTCCATGTACACTGGAAATATTAGGCCTAATGCAGACTCTGATTTCGGTGCCACACACCTTGTTGTCCGTGAGCTGATGGCCCCGTACACAGGGAAAGGGCATGAGGTGTACATGGACAGCCATTACACCTCGCCAGCCATAGCAGATGAGCTGGCAAGCAATGATGTGGGTTTGTTTGGGACTGTCAGCAGTAAGAGGAAGGGGATGCCAAAGCGCCTCACTGGTGAACAGTTACCATTGCGCAAGGGTGATAACCCAGTCTTCATGAGGAAGGGGAAAATGCTAGGTTGTGCGTGGCATGATACAAAGCGCCTCACAATGCTCTCTACACTGCATTCCAACACATGTGTCAGAAAGCGCATCAGGACAAAACACACTGATAGTGGCTATAGGGAGATAAATAGGCCTGTGTGTGTTGATGACTACAACTCCTTTATGGGGGGTGTTGACAAAGCAAACCAGAGAATGAAGACCTACCTCTTTCCCCACAGATCAAGGAAATGGTACAACAGGATTTTCAATTCCATTCTCAGTGTAAGCATGGTGAATGCCCACATCATTTACTGCAGCTGCACTGCTGCTCCTCACAAGCCCCTGAAAATCTTCGTGGAAAAGGCCTGCTAAATTTTTTTTGTCTGCCATTTATCATTTATGATTTACACTGTTTATTTACTATTTCCCTGACCATTTAGTAGTGTAAAATATGTGTTCTTTTTTGTGAGTTCATGTCCTTGTGATGTGTGTGTCTTTGTCAGGTAATAAAAAACAAAACAAAAAAAAACATATAAACAAAACAAAAAAATACCAACATTGTCTCTTGTCTCGTCATCCCACTCCTGATCTGTGCCTTGCCATGGCGAGTGAGCTTTTGAACTAAACAGATCTCTTCTATTTGTGTTTGTGATATACATGTATATATATCATATAAATAATATATAGGGGAAAAATGGAAAATCGCTACAGCAAAAGGCCAGCCTACCGCTACCTGCAGAGGGTTTGTTTCTGCCATTTATTAGTACTGCAGACGCCACATGCTGCCACTCACAGTTCTTTCTTTTATTTGTGAAACCGCTGCTGTGTCCACCAAATAAAATGTCTCTTCTAGCCTCCACTTCACCCACTAGCACTTCAATCAACATCTCCGTAAAGTTTCTCTTCTTGTTTTTATTTTGTTGTTGCCATATTTCCCCTCTTCTTCATATGCATCAATATTCATGTCCTGCTTTGCATTGACTTTTTATAGCCAGATTTGGGCGTGTTCAGTGCGGGATATGAGCCAAATTCACGTGCGCAAACTTCCAAGAAGACCGTGATTTATAAAGGGAAATTGCTTACACCTATGCGTAGGCATGGTTTTATAAATCAGAAATCGTTTTGGCGTACGCAAACTTTTTGTTTTGGTCGTACGTACACTTTTAGTAGGGATTCTACGCAATGTTTTATAAATGAGACCCCAGGTCTGTTTTTGAGTTATTTGAAAAATAAACATTGAAAGGTACATCATATTGTATCGACTGAATGCACATTAGGCTTCTACATTCAGGTCATGGCGGGATTGAATTTCTATAAACAAGAATGTCCTGCCTGCCTTTAAACTCCATTCTTGCATCAGCAGCTCTTTCAGACGGTTTGAAAAATGAACGCTTTTAGAATGTACCAGAATTCTACCTCAACTACTGTTTAAATTTTTAAGCAGAGCATTGCTGAATTTAACCATGGTTTTCTAAAATAGAATGAAACCTTTCTTCCTGAAGCCAATCACTCTCTTCTCTTCGGATATACCTGTAGCATTTACCGCTATATATTAGGAGAATCTTTTGACCAGTTGAATTAACCTTCTTTTAATGCCCGTTAATTCTGTGTTTCCTGTGTCTGTGAAAAGAATAAGCTCTTGGTTTTCTAACCCCATTCTCATTTAACCTTCTACAGCTAAACACCTCTCTTTTGGTAGGATAGTTTCATGTTTTTTCTAATTATTTAAACATTCTACAGAGGTATACCTCAATCTCTTTTCTTTGTAGTTAAGCGGTGTAACACCGACACGCAAAATATAAAGCACCAAACTGGAAGTTAACCGTAACTGAATTAGTATGTTTAAAAATTATTTTTAGAATTTAGAATAGAGTAATCGTTTAATTGTTCCACAATGGGAAATTTGTTTAAAGTTAAATTAAATGTATTAATATTTTAAGTAAAGTTTAAATGTATTCAAATGTGTTAATAGTCTAAAGTTTAAATGTATTAATAGTTTAATTAGAGTTTAAATGTATTAATAGTTTAATTACATTTTAAATGTTTAAATAAGGAGTTTATTTAAATTTTAAATGGAGGAGGTTATCACCTTTTCTCTTTTGACTGGGTATAAAAGAATCTACAACACGGCTCCCTCATCCATGTTCACATGGCCTGTCCCATTGCTTTTCTGAAGAAAAGGTCCCGCGTTTTCTCAACATATATTTAATGAGTAAAGAACCCAGACTCCTCCTTCCTACAAGAACCCCGCCCGCTCGATGAGGTATCCATCACATTGACACAAGAGGTTAGGTCCCTCCCTGCTCTGGAGGTCGTCCATCTTTTTTGACACAAGGTGTTTTGACCTCTGCTTGACCTCTAAACCCCCCTCACACCCCTTCCACCGGAAGTCGTCCATAATTTTTGACACAAGGTCGGATGCCCATGGTCTCCAGAGTCTCCGTGAGCATGTGGGCGGGACACTCACCTCGATGCTGTCCATACCCACTGGTCTCATGGTTGGATGTCCGAGTTGGTCATAGGAGAGGACCTGGGGCCACCGCCCCTGCCTCTGAGGGTATGTGTTGGTAGAAGATTTCAACCATTGCACATCAGAGTCTCCGTCTCTCCAAAGGATGGTCGCTGAGCTACTCCTGGCCTGCCTCACCGTCTGCTGCCAGTAGACTATCTTCTTCTGCAGTGGCCAGATCGTCATAATGATGAGAATCCTCCACCTGTTGTTCCCCAGGCTCAGGTTCTGGATGGTCCAGCTGAGTTCTGCTATCCTCACGAATCTGCATGCGAAGACATCTCCAGACAAGAATGCCTTCTTCATCGCTGTCAGTATCTATGACCTCTTGTAATGTCTCTATTTGTCTCCTTCTTGTAGCATGTTTCTTTTTTTTTTCTGCTGTTTGCTATCCAGTCCTTCCATAGGTAAGCTGTCACATCTGAGAAGTAAATTTCTGTGTACTGTGTGGCTTTTAAATCCTTGTTCTTACCTCCTTAATTTCATAAACAGGCATGTCAGGGTTTTTCTGGGCAACTATCACATTTACAGTATCTTCCCAGTATGTACGGAGCTTACCAGGCCCCCCTCTCTCTTTAAAGTTGCGAAAAAGGACTCTATTACCTGGATACTTCTGAACACCATGTGTCTTTTGGTCAAAGTAGTGTTTTCCTCTTGAGGCTTCTTTCTGTGCTGCCTTTGATGCAATTTGATATGCCTCTCTCATTTGTGACCGCCATTTCTGTACATACTCTTCATAACTGACTTGTTCATCTTGGATTGGCAAGTTGAACAAGATGTATACTGGAAGTCAGTGAGTGTGGTCGCAAAGCAGGTAATAAGGTGAGAACCCAGTGGCATCGCTTTTAGTGCAATTATAGGCATTGACTACTTTTGCCAGCGATTCTTTCCAGTCTGCTTTCTCACTGTCTGTCAGGTTTCTCAGCATGGAGATTAGGGTCCTGTTAAAACGCATAAAATCATCCATTACCACCAGGATTTATTCGTACCCGTGCTTGCATGTCTCTAAATGTAAAAAGTCAATCGACACCAGCCCTGATCAAGCACTCAAAATCGTGAGCTGCCGTGAAGAGACTCCAACACATCCTGAATCCTTGGGTAGGGGTGCCTGTCAGGTACTGATTTCCTGTTGAGTTCACAGCATAGCATCAATTCACCTGTCTTTTTCCTAACACAGACAATTGGAGATGAGTAGGACGATAACACTCCTCATATAGCATCAGCTTCACTACTTGCTGCTGGTCAGGACTGAGATGCTCAAGTTTAACTAGGTGATCCCACGGAGGTGGGTTACTTTAGAAGTGGGAGCTGCTGGTAACCTCATTCACCGTAGCCTGGATACCACGGTCATTATTGAGTCTCTCAGGCGTGTTCTCAGGACTCTGGACAGTAACTGGATACACTACTTTTATTTCTTGTAGTTGACCCAGAATGGTGCAAAGTGGTATGGTAAGGTCTTGCTTGTTTTTATTTACAATATATATATAGGTATATATACTGACATCCCTGTATGACAGATACCAGCCCTTCTTGTATCACCAGGCCCTCAGGTAGCTGTGACACTTCATCAGGAACAAACAGAAAAATTTGGCCTGCATACTGGACTCCTACATTTTCACGAATGTAGGCATCATAGGAATCTTTACCATGGACCTGGTTGCTTTGAAAGACACTGAGAATGTTTGACTGATTTTCTGTTTATGCTTTGATCTCAAATGCTCTTTTGTCCCACCTGCTCACTACTTCTCCTGTTACATTGAACCATATAATAGGGTGTTCTGCAACATTGGAATCACTTGAGACTAAAATGGAAACAAGCAATGCCTTTGTGGGGTGAGTATCAGTAAAAGTAAAATTCCATCTCTATCCAGACAATGTATGGTATTTCACTACCATTTGCTGTTAAGGCTACCAGTGGTCCAAATAAGAGTTTTGCAAGGGGTCCTATTGTACTGTGAGGGAGATATTTCTTCTTCCATTCTCATTTATTACACTGGCCTGAGCTCCTATGTCCCAGAGAGCCTCCACTGGTACATTGTCAAGTTGATACTGACCAACACATCTTTTTCCGATGAGACTTATGAGCTTTGTTTGGTGCTGTGAGGGCATGTAACAGTTTGACTGTGGAGAAATCATTGTGTCTTGGTGCTCACCTGATGGGTTGAGTAAGCATTCCGGGTTGGCCTGTAGGGATGCAAAGTCAATGTGGGACCTGGAGAGTGACTGGGCTACTGTTGGTCCCCCTCCAGCAACCCCCTCCTGTTTTTCTCTGTCTGCAGCCACAAGAGAGATGGCCTTCTTGACTGCAGTGCCGACAGGTGTCACCAGTCCCAGTGGATGTGCGCTTTGATGCCACTGCCCCCGGACTCAGTATACAGTCTCATAATTTACTGCACATCTGCTCTGAGATCTTCAATCAGCTTCACAGTCTCTAGATCAGGACCTCTACTTTGTACTGTCTTCTTACTTTTGTCACTTCCTTTACTCTGTCTTGCATCTTGTGTGTCGTTGTCACTGTCTTGTGGTGGGTAGTTATGAATGGGCTACACCTCTGCTTGTATATCATGTACTCTGGGTGCTTTGACTGGTTCATGTCTTTTAAGTTTGGTTTATGGCTCTATTTTGAGGCTTGAAGCTTCGGTTATTTTTTTCAATTAAAACTTCCATCTTTTATATTTGGCTTGGTCATCTATGGTTTTAACTGGAACTTTACTGCCTCACTGAACGAACCTGTCTCGAGGGACCACGGGAATTTGCGTTGGATCAGGTTTGGGCTGAACTGTTCTTGATCCCTGACTTAATCTGCTTATTGAGACTGGTGAAAGAAACCTTGTCTTTCTGCCCCGCTTCCTCTATCTGGCCCCATATTTTAAAATCTTTCTATAATGTGACTTCAGGCACTCTGTGGGTTAAGGGCTGGATTTGTTTCTCTTTGAGTGGTTACTGCCATGCTATTCATCTTTGCTCCAAAGCTCCAAACTTCTCCTCCAGGATGCAACGATCTTCTGCCTGCGCTTGCTGAAGTTGCTCATATTCTTGCTTGAGTTTTTCTATGGCGGCCTACTCTGTTCTGATTCAGGTTCAACTGTCTTCTCTGTTTTGAATGAATGTTAAACTGACTTGAGTTCATTAACAAACTCTAGGAACATAAGAAGGTTACCATCTTCATCCTCTTCAGTTTCACCGATTGTATATTCCACCAACTTTGTCCACACTATTTTAGTTATAACAAAGTTTCTCTCTGTTAAAAGTTTTTTTTTTACAAAAGGAAAAACAAGCTCTTTAACTTGATAATAACTTCACAAATTAAAAGTAAAAAAATTACAAGTTTTGTACTTGTACTTATTTGCTAGGGCAAAAATGAATCTAAATAACTTTTACCATAAATCATTGTGTATTGGACTACTTACCGATCTGTTTAACATAAGATAATGACAATTGGCTTAACGTCTGTTTAACGGGACATTAACAGCCACCGACTGCAAGTGCTGTTTTTCACGTGGAGTCAAAAACAGCCTGTAACGGGACACTAACGGTCCTAAGCATTAGACCACCAGTCTTTTAACAATAACCACTGCATCAACAACAGCCTCTAAATACAATCTAAATTAATAAAATGCATTTCTGAACTTACAAGCACTACTACTAATGTTACCTATCTAATGTTCCGTACGTAACCCACCTGCAAACACAGAATATTACAGTAGTGAGCTGTGGCTTGCTTTTGCTGGCTTCCATTAAAAGATCTGCGTGAGATTTATAGGGCCAAATTACTGACTAAAGTGGTCGTACTCGTCAACAGTAGATTCATGCGTGGTAGTCAATGTTCGTGCGTAATATTTATGAGTTTTACCCAAAACTGAGCTTTTGTTATGAAAATAAGATTGAAAAATCTACAACTTTTATCAATTACGAGTATGAACTAAAAGTTTATCAACACGAGGTTAAAATTTACCGCTGTGGCAAAAGACAACTCTCCACTTACGAATACGAATTGTGTGCTGCCAAAACAGTGACACCTGATGACGTCAGGGCTCACAGGAATTATGCATCGAGCAAAGAGACAACGATCTTACATCATTACCAGAATTACCAGTAGGTGGTGGTAATGCATCTAAAATTTGATTGCCAACCATCAACTGAAGAAGAGGAGGAAGAAGAAAAAGAAGAACAATATCCCGCATGAAAAGTCGGACAGAACCGCGGCACTTTTCATCCCCTTCCTCTATATTTTTCTCTCCGAGAAACGGTCGGAGGGACGGTACGTCCACAGATGGGACGGTAGTGACACATTAATGCGTGCGTTCACTGTTTGCGTTCCCTTGGCAACATGGCAGATGCAGAGAACCGGAGTTCTGGAAGTACTCAGGTACAGGAGCGTTTTTAGGGTTTGAAAAGATTGGGGGCTCAGCCCAGACGTTGGGGAGTACACAACTTAACGGGGGCCTATGGTGCTAAATTGCAAGTGCTACTTAAAATTAGCGCATACAGTTTTGTAGCCTGTTGCATTTAATGTATTTATTGAAACTATGTTTTACTGTATGTCAAAAATCTGATAAATAAATGAGTATGCACTGGGGCTTTTTTGCACTTATGAGAGACAAAAAACTCAACTACACCTGTCTTTTGCACCAATTTAGCATGCACTAACACTTCCGGCCCTAGGCCTGTATTAATTTCTATATCTAATATTTATGACGGCATTACAAAAGTGCTTTTAGGGATGGGCACTGGAGTGGGAGAGCCATACAGTTGTACCTGACAGATACCGACGTTTCAACCAATATTTATTACTTTCAATAATTACTGCCTCCTTTAGACAAAGATAAATTCCCATTTCCCATCCTCCTTACTTATGTCAATAGAGCTGCTATCTCCTGATCTGATGTTCTATTGCTGTGTTATGCTGATGCTTCAGTGTTCACACATCAAAACCTATGATAAAAATAGATATTGGAAGTAACATTTTGAAAAGGTTCTTTTTAAAAATAGATTACTTGTTGAAACATGGAAACCCACTGTGACGCTCTGATGGTCTTTGTGCTGCTCCGCTCTCGCGGTCTCTTGCTCACATATCTAAAACGTGTGAAAATACATATTTTAGTCTTTATCCCTGTAGTGTAATAAGCGCATCACTGACACTGACAAAGAACAAACCTCTTTTTACAGTCTTAAGAAGCATCCCCAATTGAGCACCTGTTGTATTTTAAGAAAATTTCACGCACGGAACCATGCAGCGTCCATCGCTCTTTTTCTTTAGCTACAAGCACAAGTATTTCTTGGTGTAACAAGGCTCTAACATTAGGCTGTGCAATCGATAACAGACCAAGTGAAATGTTGGAGGCGAAACCATAACACAAAGCAAAAACTGCGGAGGAAAAAGGACGTGATTTGGCCTCAGTACCTGTCCTCTCCAGCTTATCGATAAATCCGGGAAAACGGTCCTCCAGTCCTCCCTGATAAACGCGAATAAATCCCTTCAAGGAAAATAGAATCCACAAAGAATGTAATCCATAAACTCGATCTGCCAAGTTCCCTTTTGCAACCCAAAAGGTTTAATTGTTTCATTTTTTTTCTATGTTCGCCATCCATTCTTCAAGGTTTTCGCGCTCTCGCCTCTCAAAGTGTCTGTGCATGTAGCATACGTCCGCAGCTCCATGCACGTCCCCCTAAACCTCTTGTCCAGTTATGGTGATTACGTGGCGTGGTACAATAAAAACATCAGATTATAATCATCCAGAGACCATACCACTGTGTGCTCTGAGTCAAACAGATATGTAAACTAAGCAATATAGAGATAAGCAGCTGCAATATTGATTTTGGGGAGAAAATCTGGCTATCAAATGTGATTTGGGGCTAGAGTGAAAACATCCGGGGCTGAAGCCCCGGTAAAATAGCCTGGCGATGCCGCTGATAAAGAGTCGTCACATGCAAAGCAAGATATTTCAAGCCTTTATTTGTTATGATTTATATGTTACGTCTTATAGCTTATGAAAACCTCAATTTCAAAATCTCAGAAAATTTGAATATTGTGAAAGGTTCAATATTTTAAAGTGTTATGCTTTAATCAGCTAATACCAGTAAACACCATCATCCTGGTCTTTCATAACACCCCAGCAGAGCCACAGGCTAATAGCCTCCATGCTACTGAGGCAGGAAATGATGCCAAAGAGGCCCAAACCAACTACATACTGAGCATGTATGCTCGATTCGTTCAAGGTTCCAAAATTTCTCTATTTAAAGTCCTTGTTCTATTGATTTCATGTAATATTCTAATTTTATGAGCCATAATCATTAAAATTATAACCAATATATCTCATTTTGCTTCTAATGATTCTACATCATATATTAGTTTCATCTTTTACATTGAATTACTAAAATCAATTGAATTTTGCTCAATATTCCAATTTTTCAATTTTTACCTGTGCATTAATCATGCTTTATCCTAACAAAATACAGACAAAAACGTGTACGGGAATTTATCAATTAAATAATTAATTAATTGATCATTGTTATGATCTATCTGGTTATGTTAAGAATATTAACTAATAATTGTAAGTTAGTAGTTAATTATCCTTTAAATCATTTAATCGGGGCACCATTCTAGCCTCTGGGCTACAAACAAAGTATTAAATATAATGAAAAGGGAATTATCAACCAATAATCTCACTTATAATGATTAATTATTAGTGATTACACCAGAAAGATCCTATCTGAAGGAAATTAATTCTTTGCAATAATTCACACACACACTCAGAATAAAAGAAACCAGAGATTTGATTCAATTTAACTAATTTATTCTAAAAACACAACTCAAATAAAAAAACACTACTTATACCAAACGGTTCTGTCAAGACTACCATATACTTAAGTAATACGGCGGCCGGCGATGAGGTCACTTAGGCACGTCACGGGGCGCCTCCTAATGACGTCGTACGCAGCCCCTCGCGTGCATGCGTGCAAGTCGTCGAAAAGAATGCGGGGGTTTAATGACCTATTGTTTTAATTGAGCAAGAGGCCAGTGGTTCCTTTCTAACAAATAAACCTTGTGGCTCTTAGCAGTGAGTTAGCTTTTGCTAATAATGACTCTGGTTGGGAATTATGGAGGAAAAGGGATTAAAATGTCCTTTGCGCACTGCGCGTTCCTGACAGGCACTCCGCGGGTGCTGACTCAAAGTGCCTATGACACCAAGAATCCAGTAAACAGCCGAGGCCCGTTAGCCAGCGCAGAACCAACAGAACCCACGCAGCTGGGATCTCAGGCCGGCTGGGTGACGGTACGTAGAAAGCATAGTTCTCTGGCCAAAGGGAACCACCAACCTGTCCGCGTTTCTAACAGATTTTCCCCACTCAGTGCGCACCCACTGAGGAACAGACTCTGGTAATTGGCAGTTCCATAGTCCGAAAAGTGGCTTTATAGACACCATCGACCATAGTCAAATGTTTTCCAGGGGCCAGAACAGGCGACATAAAATCCCACCTGAAACTGCTGGCTAAGGATAAGCGTAAATAAAGTAAAATTGTTTTTCACACTGGCGGAAATGACACCCGGTTACGCCAATCTGAGGTCACTAAAATTAGTGTTGCTTCGGTCTGTAAGTTTGCTAAAAAAAATGTCGGACTGTGTAATGTTTTCTGGACCCCTGCCCGATCGGACCAGTGACGACATGTTTAGCCGGATGCTGTCATTTCATCGATGGTTGTCTGAGTGGTGTCCAGCAAACAACATGGGCTACATTGATAATTGGAAAACTTTTTGGGGAAAACCTGGTCTGATCCGGAGAGATGGCATCCATCCCACTTGGGATGGAGCAGCTCTTCTTTCTAGGAATCTGGATAAATTTATTGGTCCTTCAAAACACTGACAAACCAGGGTCCACACCAGGAAGCAGAGTCATAGTTTAACCCACCTCTCTGCAGTTTCTATACTTTTACCCACTCAATACCCCATTGAGACAGTGTCTTGCCCACGGCCAAAATCAAATAGACTAAAAGTTAACCTGACAAAAGCAAACTCTGAAAATCTCATTAAAATAAATACGGCTCGGACCAAAAAAGAAAATAGAGTAATTAGATGTGGTTTACTAAACATAAGATCCCTCTCCTCAAAGACTTTATTAGTAAATGACTTGATATGTGATAATAAAATGCCTATCAGAAGCTTGGCCACAACAGGAGGATTTTGTAATTATAAATGAGTCAACTCCTACCAATGTTCAAAATTTTCACATTCCTAGAAGTACTGGGCGAGGGGGATGAGGTACAACTATCTTTCATCTTTCATTTGAAAATTTGCCCTAGACCAATTATTAACTACAGCTCTTTTGAACATCTAATCCTTAGTTTTCCTCATCCAAACTGCAAAACATTAAAACCACTTTTGTTTGTGGTTTTGTATCGTCCACCAGGCCCTTACTCTCAATTCTTGGACCAGATCTCAGATTTTTTATCTGATTTAGTTTTAAACACTTATCAGGTAATTATAGTAGGGGATTTTAATATTCACGTGGACACTGAAAGTGATAGCTTAAATGCAGCCTTTAATATTATCTTAGACTCAATTGGCTTTACTCAGAAAGTGAAGGGACCCAGACACTCTGGTTGGCACACTTTAGACATTGTACTGACATACGGCATTGAGTGTGATGAACTAATAGTATACTAAATTCTATAAAGAATAAAATCATTGGCATTCTCCCAAACATGACCAACTCTCTCTCAGTAAATGAGGCAGCATCAGAGAGAACTGTAGAACCATGTTTATGTCTGTACTGTTTTGATTCTGTTGAACTTTCGGAATGATCACAAATATTCGTTTCATCTAAATCCTCAACTTGTATGTTAGACCCAATACCAACCAAATTATTGAAGGACGTGTTCCCTCTGGTTACTGGCCCTATCCTAGACATGATGAATCTATCTTTAATAAATGGACATGTGCCACAGGAATTTAAGGTTGCTGTAATTAGGCCTTTACTTAAGAAACCCTTCCTGGATCAAGATGATTTAGCTAACTACAGACGTATATCTAACCTTCCTTTCTTATCCAAAATTCTTGAGAAAATAGTTGCTAATCAAGTATGTGAGCATCTTAACAGCAACAACCTTTTTTTGGAATTTCAGTCAGGTTTTAGAGCTCATCATAGCACTGAAACAGCACTGGTAAAAGTTACTAATGATGTTATAATCGCCTCAGATAATGGATTTGTGACTGTTCTGGTCCTGTTAGATCTCAGTGCTGCTTTTGACACAGTTGATCATAATATTCTCTTAGAAAGGCTCGCACATTTATTTTCCATAGGGATAATGGGAACAGCACTACGTTGGTTTAAATCATATCTGTCCAACAGATGCCAGTTTGTTCATGTCAACATTCACACTCAAGGGTTACTTGTGGAGTACCACAGGGTTCTGTGCTTGGACCGATTCTCTTTACTATATATACATGCTTCCAATTGGTAAAATAATTAGACAACATGGTATGAATTTCCACAGTTATGCTGATGATACACAATTATATTTATCCATAAAACCTGATGAAACTAATCAGTTAGGTAGATTACAAGCATGACTCTGAATTTTCTGCTTCTAAATTCAGACAAGACAGAGGTTGTTGTCTTTGGACCAGAACCTTTAAAAAGGAAACTGCTAGGTCAATCACTTCATCTGGATGGCATTAATTTGGCCTCTGGTAATAATGTAAAGAACCTCAGTGTAATTTTTGACCAAGACATGACATTTAAATCTCATATTAAACCAGTTTCTAGGATTTCTTTCTTTCACCTTCGGAATATTGCTAAAATTAGAAACATCCTGTCCAGAAGTGATGCAGAGAAACTAGTCCATGCATTTGTGACTTCGAGGCTGGACTAATGTAATTCCTTATTATCAGGAAATCCACAGAATGCAATACAAAGCCTTCAGTTGATCCAAAATGCTGCAGCAAGAGTTCTGATGAATATTAAAAAGAGAGATCACATTTCTCCTGTTTTGGCTTCTCTCCATTGGCTCCCTGTTAAATCCAGAATAGAGTTTAAGATCAAGCTCCATCGTACATCAGAAATCTGATTGTTCCATATGTTCCTAACAGAGCACTTCGTTCTCAGAATGCAGGTCTACTGGTAGTTCCTAGGATTTCGAGAAGTAGAATAGGAGGCAGATCTTTTAGTTATCAGGCTCCTCTCCTGTGGAACCAGCTCCCAGTTTTAGTTTGTGAAGCAGATACTCTGCCTTTTTTAAGACTAGGCTTAAGGCCTTCCTTTTTGATAAAGCTTATAGTTACTTATATAGACACTAGACCTTATAATACCTCTCCGATTTCTTTTTTATTTTTTTATTTTATTTTATTTATTTTTTTCAATGCAATGTGCATTTTATTTATTTATTTTTATCCCACAGTTTTTTTCCCATTATCACCCAGTGTCCGTACCTAAGTCCAGTCCTGGGCATTGCTCTCCCTCCGCCAACCCCAGGAGGGCCCTACACTGGGCTCAAGCCTCCATCATGCTTTGAGGAGTGATGAACCCTTCTTTTCACCTGAGGGGGTGGGGATTCCCCAGCTGGACGTAGCGCGTGGAAGGATCACGTTATTCCAGCCAGATCCTCCCCAACCCTCCCCTAAACTCAGCCTGGGTGTCTAGAGTCCTGTGTTTTGTTAGTAGTCTGAATGTTGGGATGGATTTAGGTCTGCCCCTGGAATGGGGGCGGGCGGATGGCCTGGGCCCCCATGGGGCTCGGAGGTGCCGCTGCCGTGGGCCCCGACTTGACGTGATTGGGCCTCCAGCCCCTGGTGGATCGGGCTGAACAGGGGTGCCTATTGGGGTCAGCAGGGGAGCTGGCTCCCTGGGGATGGCATCGTGTCACCACAGTTATTTCCCATCCCGATTTGCCTCTTTCCACCTGCTCCTTTATTCTACCATTCACAAGGCCTTGGGAAGTGGGCACGTCACTGGGGTGCGGGATGGAGTTTCCCTGTTCGCTACCCGGTGGCGGCCTTGGTCCCAATTTTATTGAGCAACTTAGACACTTACACTTGCAACATTTACATGACACACACACATGTAGGGGCCTGGCGGTGGATGCGCCTCAGCGCTGGAGGCGGGGCCCCTTATAAGGTGCCTCGCCTGTGGTGCAGGGACCCACTGTTTAAATGCATCTAGACACTGTGGGCCCGGGGAGGGAGATGGGGTTACCCGGCTGTATTCCCATGTCCCAACGCTCTGTTTTAAGTGCACATTAGAACAACACGCAACAACACCACAATTGAGCAGGGGGAGAGAGGCGGGGGGTCTTTTCACACCCCTGTTCGTTGGACCATCAGGGGTTGGAGCCCAGGTGGAATATCAGGCCGTCTGGTCCTGGGCTGGTGAGCTGCTCTTGCCGGGGGTGGTGGCCTTGGCGGTTTGCTTGTCCCTGTCCTGGTGGGCAAGGGGTCCGTCTCCCGGGTACAGGGGCAGGGTGCTCTATTGGGGCGTCTGTCCCTGGGCCTGGGAGTATAGAGTATGTATGGGGTGTGTGAATGAGTGTACAGCGTCCTTTTTTCGTTTGTCCTGTATTTGTAAGAATGTGTGCGCATGAGAGGGAGGGTACGTATGAGTTTCTCTGTCTGTCTATGTCTACTTGTCAGGCTGCAGGCCCCTCATCCTGGGTTAAAGATTCACCATCGGGGTCCCCGGATGACTTTGGTTATTTGACATCCAGGGACCCTGACGGTGGATTTTAAGCCCAGGATGGGGGCCTGCAGCCCGGGTAAGGACTCGTCCCTTTGCCCCCAGCTTTCCATAATGCAATCCTATGAGGAGGGGACGAAAAGTAGGGTACTTTGGTAGGTAAAAAGTAGGTACTCTGGCCATGGGACAGACATCCAGGGACCCTGACGGTGGATCTTTATCCCAGGGTCGGGGCCCGCGGACCCTCCCGAGATCGGGCCCCCTATCCTGGGTAAGGCCTCATCCCCTTGCCCCCAGCTTTCTACAATGCAATCCTATGAGGAGGGGATGAAAAGTAGGGTCGAGGGCCCGAAAAGGACCATCGCGTCCGTTTGGGACAGTTTCGGTCCCCTCCCCATCAAGGCCTTAAAGGCCTATGAGCTGGGGCCGGAAAATGTGCCAAAAGGACGCCAGGAAGAAGGCCCGCGGGCCCCGGTCGATGTCCGTTTGGGACAGTTTCGGTCCCCTCCCCATAAAGGCCTATGAGTCGGGGTCGGAATATGTGCCGAATGGACACGTCCGTTTGGGACACGTTCCGGCCCCGGCCCATCAAGGTTCGCATCCCCATGCAAACCTATGAGCGGGGGCCAAAAAATGTACCCAATGGACGCGTCCGTTTGGGACATGTTTGAGCCCAGGACGACCAAATTTGCTCCACCTGGTGGCCGTTTCGTGCCGACGTCCTTTCGGCATAGTATTGCATTGGACTTTGAAAAATCGCAGCGCGGACACCGTGCGACCCAGGGGGTCGGGAAAAATCATGAAGGTGGAGAGGGGGCCCGGCTAATTCACTAGGGGGGACCCGGGCCCTGGGGACCCACGGCGCGGCCGGGGGGATTTTTGGAAAATGTGGCCCACCGTCCCTAATTTGTAACATTGAGCCTATGCCAAGTGGACGTGAGTGCCCTAGAACCTACAAAGGTTGAATCATGAATCAGGACAGAAAATATTTAGACCAGGTTTTAAGGCTAGAAAGTGATGGACAAAGATAATGCCAGAGTCTTCGGAAGAGGGGACCTTTATCTACTCCAGTTATATCACTTACCAATAATATTATCTCTCTAATAGATAGATTCTGGAGAAGGCGCAATCCCATGAGTAAGGAGAGATGCATAAGCACTACAATACTTACCCACTTACCTCCTTCTTTCCTCCTGGATTTCCAGGCAGGGAGTAGAGGGAGATGGAGTGTTCAGCCCGATCCGCCGAGGGGAGGATGCAGGCCGGTCCGGCAGCCCTCCTCAACTCCATCTCCCTCACACCGTACATTGCTAATAGACTTAAGAATTAGGAAAAAAAAATATCCTTTTCCCGACTCAACTGACCCTACCACACCTTCTACTTTTCTTTTCTACTAGTCTCCAGATATATTTTTCCTAATATCAATGCAATTGTTAACCCAGTTTTCTCTCAGCGTTTTTCTCCCCATAGAAGCTCTACCCGGTCTGGTACCCTGCTCAGCTATAATGCCCCGTGCTGGATGGGGAGCGTTGGTCCAGATGATGCTCAAAGTTCCCGAGCATCCTCCATGCTGTCTCTTCTCTGTCTTACCCCCAGACGGTCGTGGCAGATGGCTGCTTGTACTCAGCCAGGGTTCTACCAGAGGTTTCTTCCTGTTAAAGGGGAGTTTTTCCTCTCCACTGTTGCTACATGCTTGCTCAGTTTTAGGCTTTGCTGAGGAATTGCTGTGGTTGGCGTCTGCATGATCCGGGCACAACCTCACACAGATGACTCGACGCAATCTGCTGGGATCCCTTACATAGAAAACTTAACTGATTGGAATGTTTGTATAATTGTATTGAGATGACTTTTTTTGTAAAGTGCCTTGAGATGATATTTGTTGTGAACTGGCGCTATATAAATAAAATTTAATTGAATTGAACAGTTTTGTGAAGAACAATGCATTGATGGAGCACCGTGCCATAAGGCAAAAGTTATAACTAAGTGGCTTGGGGACCAGGGCCTGGAAACTCCCCAGATTTTAATCACGTTGAGAACGTGTGGTCAATCCTCAAGAGACGTGTGGACAAACAAAAACCCACTTATTCTGCCAAACTCCAAGAAGTGATTATGAAAGAATGGGCTGCTATCAGTCAGTGTTTGGCCCAGAGGTTGATTGAGAGCATGCCCAGTCGAATTGCAGAGGTCCTGAAAAGGAAGGGCCAGCACTGCAAATGCAGACTCTTTGCATAAATGTCATGTAATTGTCGATAATAGCCTTTGAAATGTATTATGTGCTTGTAATTAAATATCAGTATATCACAGAAACAACTGAAACAAAGATCTAAAAGCAGTTTAGCAGCAAACTTTGTGAAAACTAATATTCGTGTCATTCTCTAAACTTTTGGCCACAACTGTACACAGATATGAAAGAGGACTGGGTTTACACCAAGCATTATTTAGCAAGGTATGTAAAATTAATAACACTAGTGTGTTGACGATCATGGTGTCTGAGAGGCCTCGGATGAGAAAATAAAACAAAGTGTCAGCTGTCTTCGTACAGAGTTTATTTACATTCACGGAGAGCCTCCTACTGAGGACTCTGTTTTTCCTTAGCAAAGTCAGAAGTATTTATAGGTTGATTTAACCACACCCTATCATATCTGTTGCTGATCAATTCATGTCTTAACTCTGACTGGCTCATAGAGAACAAACCGATCAGAAAAAAACACATCATGAGATAATCACAGGTCTAGTCATCATATGCACATCATACATGGTTTTACATATAAATCTGTTGAAAGAAGGAACACTCAGAACAATCAGAGGATAACAGCAAGATCAGTTCACAGAACCATATGGGATATGTCAGCAGGTAATTACTAGATCTGTCAAGAGGAAGCATGAATGTATTAACATGAAATAACTAGCTTCTTGCAGTGTATGATTTATTAGTAAACAGCTAAGCAACATTTTATCTAGACAATTGAGAGACAGAAGTGCCTCAGCACTAATTCTGGACAAATAAGAAATATCTTTATCTAAGAGCTGAGTACTGAATAGCTTGTAATAAAGATTGCTATCACAACTAGTATTGTTAACTAGTTTTAAATGATATAGTGTCATGTATTAACTTACTATCATTCAACTAAGATTACCTGCAGCTATCAGCAAAACTCAAACTGCAGCTTGTTTGGAAAAATCTCTGCAGAGTTTGTAGCCTTTTGCTTCGTCTGGCTAGTGTTACAGGCTGGCTCAAGGTCCGCAACAAACAGTGGGAGACAACTAAGGTGTAAGTACAAATGAGAAGTTATTTATTTAACTTAACTAAAAAACATGTTAAAGCAGTAATGTAAGAGTGCCTGGGTGAGTGGACCTGTAAAGCAAGCAAACAAACACATAAACATCAGAGGTGACCAGGGGGTACTCCTCACTGAACAGAGGAGCCACCACAGTAAACAAGCAGGAGCACCCTTTTGAAGGGGCAGGAACACACCAGAACCAGGTGCACCTAACTAGAATCAATGGCAGACAGACCGGAAAAACAAAAACAAATACAGCGACCCCTATTGGAGGGTCGTCACACTAGTTTTCTACTTTGCTGCACCTGTCTGTGATCCAGTTCCCTGCGTTAGCGTGTGTGCACTTATGGTGCATTTACAGACGGCTTGTAAAAATATGTTACTGCACATTAAACGGCAGTAAAAATAAAAACTGAAATAAGTGTGGAGGACAGAGGGCACTGACACAGAAAGTGTGGGGGACATGTCCCACGCGTAACACACAGCCGTTTCGACCAAGGGTGGGGGGTTAAATGGAGGGTCAAGGCTTTTTGATGTGTGTTTTGAATCCCCCCCAAGACCCTCCCTGGCGCCGCCACAGATAACCATAGACAGATAATGATGTTAGCAACCAAAAAAAGTTGTTAAGTATAAGAAAAAGAGAAACTTGGTCAAAAAAGTCTGCCTTAACATTCTAGTACCGCTTTGGATGCCAGAATTCCGTCAAATGGAACATCTGGCTGTAATCAGTCTTTCACTGACCAATCAGCGGGCATTAGCAAAATGGAATCAATGAAGAAATCAGGTGTTTTCCAAGCTGTTCTAAGCTCTTAATCTCCCTCACATTCACACAAGACTTAGAAAGATCTCCAGGGTACCTTTAACCTCATTATTTTACCCTTAGAAAGCAACAACTACAAAAACATACCTGGAGTAAGGTGTGACTCCTGCACCATTCACTTGTATCTCCCATCGCCTGGGTATCCAACTCCACCTCCCCTAGATAAACTACAGCTCCATCACCCATCTGTCCCGTGAACAGCCCAAACTGGTGCCCGCAGTAGCCGGCTCGGAGCCAAGCAGCAGCCTTGAGGCGCTCAAATACTCCGAGGCCAGAGGATTGATCGTTCAACACGTCTTGCACACTAAGGCCCAGCAGAGAGATAGCTGAGTCGGACAGCGGCACAAATCTGGGCCGGAGCAGTGGCTGAAGGGAGGGGATTCTGGAGAAACACGCTCCTGGGACTGTCCTGGAGCCGGGCTGGTCTGAGACATCTACCGCCAGCCTTTTTAGCGCGGTGTTGTTAAAGATGAATTGTTCCAGAGCAGACTGCGCTGTCTGAGAGGATTCCATGATGTAGACTGGTGATTATAGCAGGACCTAGACAGGGATTATCTGGACTGAGAGTGGGTTGGTACCTTGTGGGTCGCAAAACGTATGCCTAAAAAGCAAATAGTCAAGGTGTATTTCCACTTGAAAGAAAAATCAGGATGTCGTAATTAGGACCAGCTGAGGCAACGGAGCAGAGGCTTACCAGGAGGAGATCCTGGACCAAAATTAAGAGGTTTCCAGGGAAAGCCTTCCGGATGGGACGGAGGCGAGGGAGGAAACCCAGGAGGACGAAGGAGAATGGATCTGATTCACGCCTGCAGCGAAGACAATCTGGCGTCAGCTTGCAGCTCCAGTCCCTCCTTTATGCTGGAGCTTGATGAGGTCCAACGAGCTGCACCTGCCCCTGCAGAGAAGTTGAGGGAAAAACACACAGCAACAACAAAACAACACCACAAAACAGGATCCTAACAGAATGCTATTGATAAAATCTACTCAGCTCTACGAAGGGGCAACGGGGGTCTCCTGCAGGCACACACACATTGTCTCGCTGTCTCCCAAGTTCTCCTGCCCACTCCAGGAAGCAGGATGGCTGTGCGCTGAAGTGCTGCACGACGAGTGTGGATAGGAGTTCCCGCCTAACCGTCCTCATGTATTGTGAATGTATGAATATGTGCTTCAATGTTTAGGTGTGTTTTTTTCCATTACCTTCAAACTATTTACGCGAAGGGAAAACGGAAAAGTGTGTTCATTTGTGACCGTTTGCGACTCAAAGAGTTTCCAGCAGATGGCAGCAGATACCCCGAAATTGTACCTTTTGGCCGATAGAGATCACTGTGATCAACTGTATTTTAATGGACGAGTGGACCATCTCCTTTTTTGTCTTTTTTCCTAAGTAAACAGCATAAAAGTTCTGCTTTGTTTAAGCTCACGGGTGTCACCATTTTGTAACATCAGTGATTACTTCTACTATGGTGTAGTGTCGTATGCATGCTGTAGAGCCCTACGCCGTCTCCTACAGTCTTCAAGAATATTGATTCGCAGCAGGGACAAGCCACAAAAAGTATAAACGCTGCTAGAAGGCGTCTCGGCCGGTTCCGCACGTCTCATTTCCGCGCGAAATGTACATGCGTCAAGCATAAACCAAGCTTAGGTGTTGCTTCACAGTTGCAACAAGCCAGAGTGTCTGAAGTGAGCGGGTCTGTCATATGGTTGGCCACCCCAGAGTATGTAGCGGGAAGTAAACAAAGGCTCGGAGAGAAAGAAGAACAATGGCGACCTTACTAGCGATCGTGAGCTTTTTTGCTCAATCTGTGGCTTTCTGTAGTCCCATTTCGAAGAGAAAGCTCTCTCATCGAAGAATATAGACTCCGGAAAAGCTGCACACTGCAAGGAAAAACACGGTGGAGTTGTACAACGGAGTGTGAGAAGCTCTGCAGGAGAATGACGCTACAGACAGGATCCAGCGCAGCTTGTGTGGGTAAGCCAATGCAAATACTACGCCGGTGTGGTGGGCTATAAATATGCTCTGGTTATTTATTTGTTTGCTAAAGCCCAGCGTAAAAATCTATGTTGACAAGTTTGCTTTAGAAATAAGTATTCTGTGTGTGCCTGTATCAGATGACTGCTCTGTGAAGTCTTCGCAGCCGACCGTCGGTTTCATTGTTTAACTGGGCCTTGCAGTGATGAGATCTTCTTCCGAGTTTCACCCAAACTTAGTGGCTGCAGAACTTTAGGATGTGGGAACAAATTCATCTACGTGTGCAGCAAACTACATCCAGCGCTGGACCGACACGGCTTTTCGCCTAAGTGTCCCCTTAAAGAAAGGAGTTGTCATATACATATTACAAATTCTATGAATTACAAACCACAACTGTATGTTTTGTAATAAAGCTGTGTGGTTTGAAAATGTTTTCAATTTTTTTTTAAATCAGCACCACTACAATGTGTTTTACAGATATCCCATATTTGAGTAGGATTAGGCTTTTCATCACCTTTCAAATGCATGCAGTTTACTTATTTAGCAGCGCAATACTTTTTTACTTTTAACAGCCAGAGCAAATGTTGCTATCAGATTTTTAAAAAATGTTCTGAACCGTGATGAGGTAAAATGATTCCACCAACCAGCATGTAATGAAACTGCAAATTAAAATGCAAGTGTATAACTTGGACTTTTTATTGGACAGGTATAGGAAAAAGTTCAGAAACTAAAGTCCAGTTGCACATGTCTGTGGGTCATGGTTTAGTCTGCAGCATCCCAGAAAGGTTTAATTGAAGGCATCGTGTCATCTCCACCCTCCGTAACCCGGTTTCCGGCTTGTGCTCCATCAGAAGAAGGTGTTGATTCCGCTGCAATGGATCGCAGATAATTTTTAAAGTACTATGCTTACAGTGCATTTAAAAAATACACTTAGAATTCAAATTAAGGAATAGAAACAAATCTCTCACTGTGCTGCAGGAAACATAAGTAGGTCATTCATGTTTACAAAAACAAAAAGTAGCATCAAACTAATTTGGATAACTGACTATTTAAAAAAACTGTCACACTGAATATGATGTGCAACTGAATAGGTTAATATTGTGAATAAAATAGACAAGCGGCATGAAATTTGCTTCTTACCGAGAGTACGAGACAGCGAGTTCAGGACTTCGGCGTTCTCAGTTTCTCTGCTTCGGCCTGCAGGTGAGAGCCATCGGCTCTGAACCGCGGTCAGCTCCGAGTTCTCCTTGATAAGCCTCTCTCAGCGAGCAGCTCCATCCAGCTCACACTGAATCTTCTCTTCAGCCAACAAGCTGAGAAATGCTGAAACTCAGTTTGGATCACAGCACTGGTTTTTAACGTTGTCATTGTTCTTCAGCAAACACTAAAGACATCCACTCGCTATAGCGAGGTTTCAAAATGGCGGTCGGTTTGTTGTTAAAAGACCCTGTCAAGTTACTCTCCAGTGACTCCACCCACTAGCCAATCAGTGACCGACAGCCGTCTGATGTCGCTTTTCAGAACCAGTTCAGCTTGGATGGAACCACAGCTGAGGTGGTACAAAAAATAGTATGGAGCAGCTCAGCCAGACTTCTGCCAGTGGAGAGTAAAATGTACTGAGGTTGAGTCGAACCGAGTCAAATCGTACCGGTGGAGAGACGCCTAAGGGGGGGTACAGTAAACTTTGCCTTTCCCAATATTACAGGTTGCTTTTCAGCCTGCTGATATTTGGCTCGTTATTCCAACTCTTAGTAATGCCTTTGCATAGATGAGGTTTTGTTATTGTACCCCATCTCCTCGGAATACAATTAACACTTCACCTTTGAATAAAATAAGAAATGGTAAAAAATATATACAGCTCTTAATAAGCAAATCTAACTTGTCTGACGAAGTTACGTTGAGGTTACCTAATTAGGAGTTATCAGGGTAAAAATGTTCACACTTGGGGAAATCCTCTTCTTCCTAGCTTGCTCCATTATCTCTCTCTCCTGGGGCACACATCCCAACTATGTGTAAACGTTTTGACCGTGCAACACGTTTTTTTCTCTCTACATTTTCACTTATGCGTGACAGTGGCCACACATCCTGCGCGTGACGAGCACGAGGCACAGTTCGAGGGAGTTACGTGCACAACTTGATATATACCAATCTTATCTTTTGACATGCGCATCGAACGTAGGTTTTATCTCCCAGAGGAAATATATTTAACTTCTCATTTGAAACGTGCAAAAACTCAGTATGTGTGGCAGCCTGCCCCTGATTTCTAGCGGTATAAGGCTTAATAAACGACTTTTTTTCTCACTTTTCCCGCGATTTTCTCTAAATTATATCATGTGCACCGATTACCTCACCATATATTTCATAATTATGGTTCTTTGTGCAGACAAATGACATTTGTTACTGTTTATTAGTGGGAAATTAACAAAGAAATCGCACAATACGTTTTGACAACATATCTTCTACCAATGCACTAAGCATGTCTGCAATGTTTAATAATGTTATGCACTTAAAACCAAACTGTAGTGTAAATACACAATATAGAGCATTCTGGTGGCATTTATCTGCTCCTATTAATATGCCAGTGGTTAAGTCTGCCCCAGCTTACCTTCAGATGTTCATCCTTTACTAAAACATGCTATATTACTGTTACTAGGATAAATTTATAGTCACAAACAACCCATGTGTAGATGTCACTCTGTCTCCTCTCTGTCTGATATCAAATGCAAAATTAGCTGAATGGCGGAACAAATCAAAACTACTTATTTTAAAAAGTTTTAAATAATTAGGAGGAAAACACAAGTGTAGATGTTTGATATAAGAATCAACCGTTTTTCTCTGGGTAACCTAATGATTCAGCATTTCATTTTTTGTTTGTCCTCTGATGTGAGAAAATCTATGTGTAACCCAGTTGATTCTTGTAAAATAGTTAATTGATTAAAAACTAGAATTATGATTATTACCAAGACAGAATTAGCTTTATCAGACAACTATAGTTAAAAAAAAAGCACAGCTCAGCAGGCTGTTTTTGTTTGTAAATGTGGGTAGGGGCAGGGCTGTGCACTAGATTGCTTTTTTTTTCTTTTTCTCTATTTTCTTTCTCACATTTGTACCACCAAAACTCTTTATCACCTTTTTTCCTTTTTCTCTCTCTCACACACACAGACTTTTATCATGGCATATTCATGTTTTTCCATCATACTTTCATTCTGTACACACCTGTATGGTGCATTATTTGCCTCGCTTTATCTCTGCTTCTGGTTTTTTCAATCTGGTAACCCCATGGACAAACCAAAATTACACCTATATTCATCCTTGGCGATAGTACATGTCTAAGGTTTATCTTAGCTCTATGAATCCTGTAAAATTTATAACATGGAATATTCGTGGCTCTAGCTCCAGAGATAAAACGATTAAGATTTTCAACCATCTTACAAGATTGAAGGCAGATGTCGTCTTACTACAGGAGACTCATAAATCAAGTTCAACAGCTAATGATTTAAAAACACCAGAGTATCCTAATATATTTTCTTCATGCTATAACTCTAGACAACGAGGAGTAGCAATATTAATAAATAGAAATACTAATTTTAAAGTAATAGACACAGCTACAGATCCAGAAGGTAGATTTATAATATTAAAACTATTTATAAATAACCAAAAGTTATGTATAGTTAGTATATATGGTCCAAATGTTGACGACCCCTCATTCTTTCATACTTTCTTCTCGGTTCTGGCTAATCACATGGATTGCTCACTTGTTCTTGGGGGAGATTTCAACTTTGGACTAAATGAAGAAATAGACAGGCTCAGTACAGCAGGGACTCAGCGCAGATGGCAATCCATAGATATAGTTAAACAGTACATGAGCGATTATGGACTCTGCGATGCATGGCGATCGCTTCATCCCAACGACAGAAAATACACTTTTTACTCAAGCGTACATCATTCTTATTCTAGATTGGACTATTTGTTAGTCAGCACCTCACTGTTGAATGACATTTCAGACACTGAGATACATCCTATAGTGATCAGCGATCACGCTCCTGTTTCTTTAAATTTAGCAAATAAAATTGCAACCCTTCAATATAAAAATTGGAGATTTAATACATCATTACTTAAGGATAAAGAATTTATTAAATATATTGAAAAAGAATGGGCTTCATACATGGAATTTAATGATCTCCCTGGTATGTCGCCATCCACTCTATGGGAAGCAGGGAAAGCTGTGATTAGAGGTAAAATAATTTCATTCTCATCAAATAAAAAGAGAACAGAAAATAAACATGTTCAGGAATTAGAAGAAACTATTAAATCATTAGAACCTTCCCTGGATAAAGAGAGCTTAAGTAAAATAAGGAAAGCAAAATTAGAATTAAATGAAATTATTAATAAAAGGACGCAGTTTTTAATCCAAAGACTTAGAATAGAAAACTTTGAACATAGTAATAAATCAGGTAGCTTCTTAGCTAATCAGTTAAAAATAAATAAAGAAAAAACAACTATATCTGCAATCAAAGACAAAATTGGGAATATAATATATGACCCTGAAAAAATAAACAACACTTTCAAAGAATTTTATGAGACTTTATACACACCAGAGATAAACCCTTCAAATAATGATATTGTACAATTTCTGGATAAAATAACTCTTCCTAAACTTTCAGACAGTCAAGCAAAGGCCCTGGATTCACCGCTAACAGTGTCTGAACTCCAGGAGGTCCTCCAATCCATGCCTAATAATAAAGCTCCAGGTCCAGATGGATTTACAGTAGAGTTCTATAAAGAATTCTGGCACCAACATTTTACAAAATGTTGCAGGACACAAAGGAAAATGGTCGATTACCACCAAACATGAATTCTGCCTACATCAATCTTCTATTAAAACCAGGAAATTGCTCTTTCTGTGTCTCTGTTATGTATTCTCCAAGCCACAGACGGTCTCGGCAGATGACCGCTTGTGCTGAGCCTGGTTCTGCCGGAGGTTTCTTCCTGTTAAAAGGGAGTTTTTCCTTCCCACTGTCGCTGCATGCTTGCTCAGTATGAGGGATTGCTGAGAATTCCACGACGCAATCTTCTGTGGTTCTGTAATTTCTACACTAAACATTGTATTGTAATAACTCTTTTTGTAAAGTGCCTTGAGATGACATCTGTTGTGAAATGGCGCTATATAAATAAACTGAATTGAATTGAATTGAATTGAAAAGACCCTATGTCTCCTACCAGTTATCGTCCCATTTCTCTTATCAATGTGGATCTGAAAATAATTTGCAAAGCTCTTGCAAGAAGGATAGAGAAAATAACACCTCTAATAATCCACCCTGATCAAACAGGTTTTATAAAAGGTAGGCTCTCTTCAACAAATTCATGTAGATTAATAGTTTTAATAGATTATTCCCACTGTAAAAACGTCCAAACCAATATATTATCTTTAGATGCAGAAAAAGCATTTGATAGAGTTAACTGGAAATTTTTATTTGCAGCCTTAAATAAATTCGGATTCAGTAATTCTTTTGTAAACTGGTTAAAAATATTATACAGCTCACAAACAGCATGTATTAGGACCAATAATCAAACATCATCAAGGTTCTTTCTTCAGAGAGGTACCAGGCAGGGATGTCCACTTTCTCCCTCCCTCTTTGCTATTTTTATTGAACCATTAGCAGCAGCAATCAGGCAAAATAATAATGTTAAAGGTATACAATGCAACAAAATAGAACATAAAATCAGTTTATACGCAGATGATGTACTACTTTTTCTACAGCATTCACAAACTTCCTTGTATCAGGTAATTGAGTTAATAAAATCTTACTCAAGAGTTTCAGACTATTCCATAAATTGGTTAAAATCTACAGTCCTTCCAATCAACTGTTCTTACCAGAGTCCTGTTGCTTTACAGCTCCGGTCGGGAAATATTACATATCTAGGTATCCATATCTCACCAAGACTGTCAGACTTATCTAAGCTAAACTACGTCCCACTTTTAAAAAAAGTGGAAGATGATCTGGCAAGATGGAAATCCCTTCCAATATCACTTATTGGAAGGGTAGCTACAATAAAAATGATGGTTTTGCCTAGAATCAATTATTTATTCTCAATGATCCCAAGCAAACCATCACCTGATTGGTTTAGATCTCTGGACTCTTCTGTTTCTAAATTTCTTTGGAAAGATAAACCCCCACGTATCAGCTTAAAAACACTACAGAAGTCCAAAGATAAAGGAGGTCTAGACCTACCAAACTTTCGTCATTATTTCTTAGCCAACAGACTCCAATACACATCAAGATGGGTAAAACACAGTTATATCGATGAGTGCTGGGTAGATGTAGAACAGACACTATGCAATAAGATAAAACTTTCAGATCTACCTTTTGTTAGCTCAAATATAAAACAAAATGAATGTTTTAAAAGTATTAATATCAGCTCCTCTCTGACAGCTTGGTGGGAATTTCTTAAAATGACAAAGACCTCACTAGTCCCATGCAGGCGTACACCCATCTGGAATAACCCGGATATCTTACAAAAAAAATGCATGATCAACTTTCCAGGCTGGAGTTGTAAAGGAATTGAATACCTGGAGCATATATTTGATGGAACAGACTTTATCCAATTTAATACATTGGTTACACAATTCGGAATTAACAAGAATAAATTCTTAGAATACCAACAAATTAAATCAATTATAAAAAATAAATTTAGGCTCAATACAGTTGATTTACAAATTCCAGGAAAAGTTTTAGACTTCCTTAATCTTAACCCTCCCAAACTGCTATCTAAAATATACAAAACATTAAATAGAATAGATGAATCAATAGCCCTTCCTATTTCAAAATGGGAGATGGACTTGTCCATCTCAATTGACCAAGACCTCTGGTCTCAAATTTCATTAAGAACCTTTAAATTTCTTAAAAATCCTAATCTACGATTAATACAATATAAAATCCTTCATAGAGTGCATTATACAGGGCAACGGATGTTCAAGATGGGTTATACGCCGTCTGATACCTGTTTACAATGTACAAGCAATCTACCAGACAATTATATTCATGCTCTTTGGTTCTGCCCACCTGTTAAGAAATATTGGTACCAGATATGTGAAGATCTATCAAAGTGTCTGAAATGTAATATCACACCTGCTCCCACAGTTTGCTTGCTGGGAAATGTAGATGAAGTTACCATGGATACAAAGTCTATGCAATTATTTTACATCGCCTTATGCATCGCTAAGAAAAATATCCTCTTGAACTGGAAAAATAAAAATACTCTGAATATTAATCAATATAGAGATCTCCTTCTGGATTACATTGGTCTAGAAACGGCATCTGCCTCCACATCTGATCAATCTTTCTGGTCACCCTTGATCAGTTCCATCACCTAGTGGGGTCGGGCCCTTGATTCCGTTCTGTGGGACACGGTTGCCGATGTGGAGCTTAAGGGTTGGTGGTGACTGCAGGGAGGTCCTTGGGGGTGGGTCCGCTTGCGGTTGGGGCGGTAGGTGCCGTGACTCTCGCCTGGGGTGGGACTTTGGGGGGGGCGCTGCCGTCGGTGCCGGCTGGGGGGGGGGCTGTGGTCGGCCGGTGGTTGGCGGGCGCTGCTGCCTTTTCCATCTCCCCGGGCTGGTTCTTGTCGCTTGCTCCCCGGTGGCCCCTTGCCGCGTCCGGGCGTCGGCGAGAGGCCGCGGCGGGTGGCCGCGGCGGGTGGCCGGCGTCTCCGGGCCCGATCGGCTATATTGACACTGGACATGGCTCCTGGGTCTTGGTCTTAGCGCTCGGGGGGGTGCTAAGGTGGGGGCCTCTGGCCGGGGGTTGGCCGCCTGGGACTTCGGTCTGCTCACGGGCCTGGCGCGACGTGTCCGGGGTACCCGAGTCGGTGATGATGACAAAAAATTATTTTACCAATTCCCAAAAACTAATTCAAAAACCCAAAAATGTATAGGAATGTCTTACATGTGAAGAGATAATTAAATCTGACTTGAAACATGTTGATACTCGTGGAAGAAGCTTAAAAAATCCATGAACAAATACATTCTTACTATGTTATATTCTGAAATAAATCAAACTTAAAGTGTTAAGAAACCTGTGAAATAGAAGGTATTAAGAACCCTTTAAAATGTAATCCTCGAGTCTATTTAGTCTTTCCTCTAGTAGACCCTGTTGTTTATTAATGCAAACCTTAATTCAACCTTTAAAACAACTGGAAATTAAGAAATCCTGAAAATTAACTGATTAAAAATTCTTTAAGAAACCCTCCTAGGCAGTGTTACCACTCTTCACTTGTGAATAAAAATAGTTAAACAACCTGTAAAATGCAAGAAAATGATTAATAAATGTTCAGTCTTTATATTTGTATTCTTTAGTCTTTACTCTTGTTTATTCCTCCGTCACCAAGCGGCTGCAAGTGGTGAGATGATTCAGTAGAGTGGGTTCTTTATTTCTTCCAATTTTTTCAGATCGCCCTCAATGAAATGCCAGCTACTTCATTAACTGAACATTTCCCCCAATAAAACACAAATACACAGACAGGCCCCGCCTCCTGGCTTCCTTCACCGATTGTGAAGTGGTCAAAACCTGCTGTGTAATGTGTTAGATGTTTTGCGATCTTTCTCTTCTGTATACTCCCTCTTTTGAGATGGCAATGTCAAATTGCCCATCTCATTCATTGGCACATAGATCACACTGGATGAGTAATATTACCACCCAAACAACCTTCTGGGTGAGCTAGGCCCCGTCGCCTGTGGCCCCAGCTTCCGATTCAGCTTGGTCAAAACCTTCTCGACCCTCTCCAGGCAGACTCCTGCTGATCCTCGACCAGGTTCGTCGTTGGCGTGGAGCTGCACTTTGTGTGTGTTCCCAGCTGTCATCTGGAACTTTGCTGAACCACTGGACTCCTCACGCCTTCGACCTGGAGCTGTACCTTGGACCCTTTTCAGCAGCTGCAGTCAGCTGTGACCAGAGGAGATTGTGTGCTCCTCACGTGCTGCTGAATCCTGGAGATAAACCTGGGGGCATAAGCTTGTAAACATCTAAAAAAAGACAGTTTTTCCATCCGGTCTTGTGATCACTCCTTTTCAATCTAATTCAACTGTATTGTGCCAAGAAATTATTTCACCCATCTAATTAAAAATAATCCCTGGGGAAAAAGCAAGTCCATATTATTTTGATACAACACCGTTGTTTTTTCTAAAAACCAAACCAAAAACATCTCCCTCATTAATGGATTTAAAAGCAAGAGCAGGCTCAAGAGTTTACTTTTTGTCTACAGTTCAACTGATTACTATCCATTTGCTTGTTCACCCAAATTGATTCTTACATTTACTTATTTTATTTATCCAGTTTAAGACACTTATGTCTGTTCCATTACAATATATCCTTTCTTAGATTCAGTACATCCTTGTGGATGAAAACGTAAAAATAAGAAAAAAAAAAAAAAAATTCTCTCTCACCAGCCAGCAACCCCCTGCTATCGGCCCAATTTTTCCTTCCAAGTTTTGTTCCCGGTAAATGGTGGTATTTTACCTGGAGATAATCCTGGGGAAGACATGGGGTTATCAAAATTCGAAGAACCTCGGCCACCTTCGATCAGACAAACAGAAACTCTTGTGGTTAATTCAGCAACAGTGACATTGAATCAACAGTCTTTGATCATCACTTCTTCAGCAGAAACAGTCCATCTCACGCCAGCCAAGTGAATTCACACATATTGTCCTTGAAAGTTCAGCTCAGCATGAGGAAACGTGCTCTTTAGAGGGTGGCCTCCAGTTCACCCCTGAAAATATACAGTCACCTGTGCCCCCCTGTGTGGGAGCAGAGCACAAGAGAGACAAACTTCTGCTCTGGTCTATAGATGTTTCTTTCTGTGGCAGTTACGGCGGGCGCCTGGCACTATCCGTCATCAGCCCACGCACCCCCACCCATCTTATCTCCCCAGGATCATAAATTCCATCTCAAGAATGTTTATCTGAGGGGTTCTCTGTTGCAGGATGAGAAAAAGAGAAAAAATATATAATTAGAGTAAGAAAAAAAAAAACAGACAGTCGATCCTCTCAGCTTATTCAAATCAAGTTACATTTAAACTTTTTATTTTCATATTCATTAGTCTCCTTCCTCGAATGCTGAATTTAAATATCTTCCACACTCAGACTGCCTATGTGGGCTCTATTTTAATTTTACTTCAATCAGGTATACTAGTAATAATTTCTTCAGTATTAATTCTGGTAAAAATATACCAATCAATAGGTTTACTCTCTCCACCAGTAATAATAATTAATCCTTATACGTCTAATTAAACTGTTGTTCTAATTCTTCCCCTCCTTATTTTAATTAATGATTCCTTCATTTTTCATCCAATTTATATTCTATATTTTATCAATGCAATGCCTTTCTCTATTTTTTCAATTTGATAAATGTCTCTTCCATCTCATGTGTAAATTAAACATTTATACAGATTGACCATCGCAATATCTCATCAACACACTTAGTTCTTAGAAAAATAAAATTAAATCAAAAAAGAAACAAACAAAAAGGCTGGATTTTTCTGTTAGATATTGCTAAAGCACCACTAAAACATCGCAATAACAAAAATAAAGTCAATAACCATCTGCAAAGATCCAGTCTCCAAACTCCCCATCACTTAGTGTACTGGATCTCTATCAAGCTGGCTCAGACAAAAATTATCAAAATCAAAAACATCAAATGTTTAAAACAAAACCAGAGAACAGTACTGACTGATAACAAAACATAGTTTACAAAAACAGTCTTCCCTATAAATATTGCCAAACCTAAAGTACTTTTTTTCTTTAACACAATCCAATATCAATTCAAAGTACTTTTGCTTATATGATTCCTCTTTAAAAAAAAACAAATGTGCTCACTTGCCCAAATATTCTGATTGTAAATAATGAAAACATTTCATACTTCAAAAACATCTGTCCGATTCTGTGAAGTGAATTGAACATAGTCAAACTGATTTTTGCAACTAAAACTCCTCTTAAATTTTTGTAGGATACATAGTAGTCTAATTCCCCTTAGCAGTAAAACAAAACAAAAAAAATTCAATAAAGGAGGTTCAAGATATGAGATTTCTCTAAACAAAAACTAGTCGCATTAAAATAAAAAATAAAAAATAAAAACTAAAAACCAGCATTTTTTCAGTATCCCTTTTTTCCTCTCAGGCTTCTTTTTTATTTTATTTTCTCCAATGATAAACACCAAATTAAATTGAAGCTTCTAGAGATGTCAAATACATTACCACTGAATAATGTTTTCTTTAATCCAGCTTCCCAAATTAACATTTTTCCAAAGTTCTAATTAATAAGCAGACCGCAGTTCAGAAATCTGGGTCATAATCCAAGTCGAACCAAATATATAAATATTGAGAGAGAAAATAAAAAAAAAGAAAAAAGAAAAAGAAAAAGAAAAAATAAAGAAAATAAAATCAAAAAAATCTAAATAAATTGTCAGTTACAGAGTCCCCACTAATCAAATGATATATTATGCCATTATTCTAGGATCAGATCTGTTCCAAAATGTTTAGGACCTGTAAATTTACTCTCAGCATCAAATAAACTAGCTAACAATCAATAAAGAACATCTGAAAGATTAATCTTGAATTTTAAAACTAAAACCGATTCTTATTTGTCAAAACAAATGTGTATTCAAATATATGGTAAAAATTATTTCAATGTAGCTGGTCCAATCACATTTTGCCTCTACACGATCAGAATAAATGAATTTAGAATTTACTTCTTACTTCCAAATTAAACCATCATTTCGATCACCGTGATATTCATTACTTTCAATCCTTAGACCAATTCAAAGTTATCCCTCAGCCTGTTTAAAAACAAACTGATTACTTAAAGATGACTCTGTGTTTTAACTTTTTCATTTTTTCAAACTCAAACATTCAAATCCCACTAGTTTATAAACTATCACTATGATAAGTGTTGTTTTGCATGGTAAAAACATTTAATTTGTAACGGAATTGAAATGTACTGGGTTACTTCTTGAGCCCCAGTTGAATTTTGATAACTCCAATAAGCCTTAAGTGTCCACAAAATCATTAAGAATGTTCAATTGTTTAAATAATTTAACATCAGTCTCCTTTAGATCATTTATTCAGAGACTAAGCTATATTTCTAAAGTCTATAGAGCCATCAGAAATAAGCCAAACATAATTTTAGCATAAATGATACTATTCAAATCACAGAAAGAATTCATTCTCTGTATCATTCAACACGGTGCTTAAAAAAAATAATTTAGACCAGTTTGTTGCTTTCCAATTAACACCGTTTGCTTTTCGTTAAATTCTTATAATTACTACTTATAGCTTTATCTTTATTTAGGCCAACTTAACAACTCCTGCTTAGATCAATCAAAAAAGCAAAAAATCCACCTATGTAAGATTCAAAAAAATGCATCTTTTATTTTGACTATAAACTCCCCTCTTTTTAATTTCAAAGATGAAATCAAAAATTAAAACTTCACCAAGTCAGAATCGACTCATGAGTAACTGTTCTCAGCCTTTCGCGTTTAATTATAACATGCATAATTGCTCTCCTCATGTTATCAATCGAGCCTTCTCAGGCTAAAGCAGTTAACCAAATACAGCATGTACCTCTTAATCTTTAATCTCCGTACCGTAACAGTTCAGTTAAACATGAAACACCTTAAATTGCCCTTCGTAGAAAATGTGCTAAAACATTGCCGAAAAAGAGTTGCAACCAAAAGTTATCTGACCAGTTATCTTAAGGCCGTTTTACCTCTTACTCAACCAGAAAAAGTTAACAAAAATCCAAATAATTTTAAGTCTTAACAAGGCAATCGTCTGCAGGAGTCTGTAATCACTTTCTATCCAAAATCAACTTTTAGCTTGCAACACATAGAACATGCAGTTAGTTTCAACCACAAAACACATTGACACACAGAAGCAACCACCGCTAGCTTAGCACAACAGCCTATAGCAACGTGCTACCGTTAGCTTTCTTTGTGAAACTAAACGTTATACAGTACAAAACGTACGGCGAACACACTCCAGAACATCGCAACACACACTTTAGAAGATGACTTACCGCAATACCAGGACTTAATCCGCACAAGTTATACCACGTCACCAAACTTTAATTCGGCATGAACAAAAAATCTCCTGTTCTTCCCACGCGGACTGAAACATATGTCCCCAATTTCAGCCGTCCCGCACAGCAAACACCGATTCAACTACGTCCGTTACAGCCCAAAACCATTAACCAAAAACACAACATTATAAGCGGTGACTTTTAGACCTTATTAATTATTTTCTCGCGGAGGTTTACACCAATCTGTTATAAGGTCCGTAGTCCGCTTTGAGAAATTTCCTGGCGCCGGCCTCCAGAAAACCACTCAAAAGACTCGAACAGATGGCAGAAAACCGCCTACTACCACTAATTTATTTATCAAAACATATAGTCAAAACTGTCATATGTTAGCTGTGCTATCAAGCAAAAACTCACACAGTATTAGCTCCGCCATAGCACCTAGCTTAGGGCGGCCACCCAGATGGCCTGTCGTAAATGTTCACAACTCATTCTTATAGATTTTTAATTACAGTTATCCATCATATTCAGTTAGATATTCATTTATCTATTTCAATTCATTTATTATACTCGAGTTCATTATTTATACAATAACATTTTAACACAAAACGCAACATCACCAGCACTTCTCGACAAGCGCCTGCGTAAAAAACATCTCACACACACACATACAGACACAATTTTCGTACAAGCAGAAATCAAAACACTAACCTCATCGGAGCTCACCAAAAAACAATGCCGGACCATTAACACAACTCAATTCGCGGTGCCCACGCGCGCGCTTGAGGAAACGCAAGCCTCTTCAAAGTAATCCGTTCCAGATTCAACAGAGTGCGACCCAGGCACTCCGAAATCTATTTCCGTTTGCCAGCTTTGAAGATTCTCTGACAGCGTCCTGTCGAATTCGAGGTGGCCAATCCTCTCGAGCCCCGATCCGCATTGTGGCTCCAATTTGAGTCGTAGAAGATATCGGTCCATCTGCTCTACTGTGCGCTCCGGAGAACAAGCAGCCCGCACCGGGCGCGCAGAGTAAGAAACTCCATCTCCCAGCATGCACCGGTGTTTCTCTACGGAGCGAAAAGAAGGACTCAATCCTGCTCAGAAACAGGAAAATAGACAGACAGCTTCAACACTCCGGGCATGCAATAGTCAATCTGCTCAAAACAAAAAAACATATTTAACTTGCATGACAACATTACCCAATGTTAGATTAACCAATCAATAGAATTAAAAAACTACGCAACTCTGCGCAAATTGTCAATAGAGCAAATACATGTCCGTTAATTAACTTAAAAAATAACTGGATTTTGGTCCAAAACTCTGCACACGGTCGAGGTCACCATTTGTTGAATTAAATAATTATCATAAGTAATTCAATGCATGTTCAAGCAGAGACAAAATGGAGCCAATTTCCAGTTTAACATTTATTTTGAACAGATTAACAAATTGCAGTTTTACAGAGGAATTTGCCCCCGTCGTTCCCCTGTGGTCCAGATTTAAAGAAATCTGAACAATTAACTGATCTTCATTTCACAGCTTTATAGACAACCGGGCCTCTAGGCGTTTCTAATCTCTCCAATCAGAACATTTTCATACAGTGTCTTAGCTCTTATTGGCTGTCAGAAAATTATACAGTCCGAAGATGGGTCATCTCTGTTCTGGGTCAAAGGTTCATTATAAAGAATTATGGTTGAATGGCTATCTGCTTCCCCCAAACTCTTCTCCCAGTTTTTATCTACACATCCTGCTTTTACAGCCTTGCAATAAAACTCACCCCAGAGTTTTATGACTTAAAAGCTTACCTCCATAAACAATAGTGACAGACATATATTTTACAACCATGCAAACTATATAAACAGACTTTTACCTTCTGAATAATAAAAGTTTAAACCCTATGCAGAATTACACCACACTGGTCACAGTTTTACAGTTGATTTTACTTTTAGCCAACCAAAAATTATGTTTTTAGTAATACAAAGTCACCACATCTCAATACAACAGTCAGTACTAGAGTTACATGATGATGGCCAAAATAGCTTTATCTCGGTGAGAAAAGCTTAAAATGGACTAGGTGTAAAAACTTTTGACTGGTCACAATTTCATAGTGGATTTTTCTTTTAATCAACTAGAAATTATGTTTTTAGTAATACAAAGTCACCACATCTCAATACAACAGTCAGTACTAGAGTTACATGATGATGGCCAAAATAGCTTTATCTCGGTGAGAAAAGCTTAAAATGGACTAGGTGTAAAAACTTTTGACTGGTCACAATTTTACAGTGGATTTTGCTTTTACTCAACCAGAATTTATATTTTTAATAATACAAAGTCACCACATCTCAATACAACAGTCAGTACTAGAGTTACATGATGATGGCCAAAATAGCTTTCTCTCTATGAGAAAAGCTTAAAATGGACTAGGTGTAAAAACTTTTGACTGGTCACAATTTTACAGTGGATTTTGCTTTTACTCAACCAGAATTTATAATTTTAGTAATGCAAAGTCACCACATCTCAATGCAACAGTCACTACTAGAGTTACATGATGATGGCCAAAATAGCTTTATCTCGGTGAGAAAAGCTTAAAATGGACTAGGTGTAAAAACTTTTGACTGGTCAGGATTTCACAGTGGATTTTTCTTTTAGTCAACTAGAAATTACATTTTTAGTAATACTAAGTCACCACATCTCAATACAACAGTCAGTACTAGAGTTACATGTTGATGGCCAAAAAAGCTTTCTCTCTGTGAGAAAAGCTTAAAATGGACTAGGAGTAAAAACTTTTGACTGGTCACAATTTTACAGTGGATTTTGATTTTAGTTATCTAGAAATTATGTTTTTAGTAATACAAAGTCACCACATCTCAATACAACAGTCAGTACGAGAGGTAAAAGGGTGAGGGCAAAAATAGCTTTCTCTCGGTGAAAAAAGATTAAAACGGAGCAGGTTTATAAACTATTGACTGGTCACAATGTTACGGTGGATTTTGCTTTTAGTCAACTAGAAATGATGTTTCTAGTAATGCAAGGTCACCACATCTCAATACGACAGTCAGAACTTGAGTTATTAGGATAAGGGCAAAATAGCTTTCTCTGTGAGAAAACGTTAAATGGACTATGTGTAAAAACCTTCGACTGGCCACAATTTTACAGTGGATTTTTTTTTAGTCAACTAGAAATTATGTTTTTAGTAATACAAAGTCACCACATCTCAATACAACAGTCAGTACTAGAGTTACATGATGATGGCCAAAATGGCTTTCTCTCTGTGACAAGCGCTTAAAATGGACTAGGTGTAAAAACTTTTGACTGGTCACAATTTCACAGTGGATTTTGCTTTTAGTCAACTAGAAATTATGTTTTTAGTAATACAAAGTCACATCTCAATACAACAGTCAGAAATTGAGTTACAAGGGTAAGGGCAAAATAGCTTTCTCTTGGTGAGAAAAGCTTAAAATGGACCAGGTTTTGAACGTTTTGACTGGTCACAATTTGACATCAGATTTTGCTTTTAGTCAACCAGAAATGATTTTTTTAGTAATACAAAGTCACCACATCTCAATACAACAGTCAGTACGAGAGTCTAGGGTGAGGGCAAAAATAGCTGTCTCTCGGTGAGAAAAGCTTAAAATGGACTAGGTCTAAAAACTTTTGACTGGTCTAAATTTTACAGTAGATTTTGCTTTTAGTCAACTAGAAATGATGTTTCTAGTAATACAAGGTCACCACATCTCAATAAAACAGTCAGTACTAGAGTTATATGTTGATGGCCAAAATAGCTTTATGTCAGTGAGAAAAGCTTAAAATGGACTAGGTTTAAAACCGCTTGACTGGCCACAATTTTACAGTGGATTTTGCTTCTATTCAATCAGAAATTATGTTTTTAGTAATATAAAGTCACCACATCTCAATACAACAGTCAGTACTAGAGTTACATGTTGATGGCCAAAAAAGCTTTCTCTCTGTGAGAAAAGCTTAAAATGGACTAGGAGTAAAAACTTTTGACTGGTCACAATTTTACAGTGGATTATGATTTTAGTCATCTAGAAATTATGTTTTTAGTAATACAAAGTCACCACATCTCAATACAACAGTCAGTACGAGAGGTAAAAGGGTGAGGGCAAAAATAGCTTTCTCTCGGTGAAAAAAGATTAAAACGGAGCAGGTTTATAAACTATTGACTGGTCACAATGTTACGGTGGATTTTGCTTTTAGTCAACTAGAAATGATGTTTCTAGTAATGCAAGGTCACCACATCTCAATACGACAGTCAGAACTTGAGTTATTAGGATAAGGGCAAAATAGCTTTCTCTGTGAGAAAACGTTAAATGGACTATGTGTAAAAACCTTCGACTGGCCACAATTTTACAGTGGATTTTTCTTTTAGTCAACTAGAAATTATGTTTTTAGTAATACAAAGTCACCACATCTCAATACAACAGTCAGTACTAGAGTTACATGATGATGGCCAAAATGGCTTTCTCTCGGTGACAAGCGCTTAAAATGGACTAGGTGTAAAAACTTTTGACTGGTCACAATTTCACAGTGGATTTCGCTTTTAGTCAACTAGAAATTATGTTTTTAGTAATACAAAGTCACATCTCAATACAACAGTCAGAAATTGAGTTAAAAGGGTAAGGGCAAAATAGCTTTCTCTTGGTGAGAAAAGCTTAAAATGGACCAGGTTTTGAAAGTTTTGACTGGTCACAATTTGACATCAGATTTTGCTTTTAGTCAACCAGAAATGATTTTTTTAGTAATACAAAGTCACCACATCTCAATACAACAGTCAGTACGAGAGTCTAGGGTGAGGGCAAAAATAGCTGTCTCTCGGTGAGAAAAGCTTAAAATGGACTAGGTCTAAAAACTTTTGACTGGTCACAATTTTACAGTGGATTTTGTTTTTAGTCAACTAGAAATTATTTTTTTTAGTAATACAAAGTCACCACATCTCAATACAACAGTCAAAAGTGGAGTTACATGTTGAGGGCAAAAATAGCTTTATCTCTTTGAGAAAACCTTAATATGGACCAGGTTTAAAAACTTTTGACTGGTCACAATTTTACAGTGGATTTTGCTTTTAGTCAGCTACAAATAATTTTTTTAGTAATAAATATTCACCACATCTCAATACAACAGTCAGTAGTAGAAGGTCAGGTTCATGGCCAAAGTAGCTTGTTCTCGGTTAGAAAAGCTTAAAAATGGACTTGGTTTTTAAAACGTTTGACTGGTCACAATTTTACAGTTGACTTTACTTTTAGTGAACTAGAAATTATGTTTAACGTCATATATAATCACCTCATCTCAATACAGCAGTCAATACTAAAGTTACAGGTTAAGAGCCAAAAAAGCTTTTCTTCGGTGAGAAAAGCTTAAAAAGGACCAGGTTTAAAAACGTTTACAACTTTACAGGTGATTTTTCTCTTAGTCAACTAAAAATTATGTCTTTAGTAATATATTGTTACCACATCTCAATTCATGGATAAATTATCCTATGAATGTGGGGAGATTTGGTCTTAATTTGTCAAAGTTACTGGGGGAACCAACATACTGATTATAATATTATTCTGTTCCCAGCTATTATTTTGGGGAATTTTATCAAAATCTTTCAATGTCCATTGGACTAATTGTCCATGAGGAGAGGCAAAACCGTGGTAAAGGACAGCCCTGTAAGTTATTTTGTTACTGTTTTATGAGGGCAGAACAATTAATTTCATACAGATGGAATATTCCGTCCCATTGTAATATTGGCACATTAGGACCAACTCTCTCCAAATTCCAAAAGATCTCTAAATAATTCTGTCCATATGGTATTGGGGGGGGGGCATAATATTTCAGGCAACTAAAATATTTGCGCTCCCCAAAAAAAGAAAAAAAAATGGCATTAAAAGGCTAAATATCTCCAAATAGTAGTAGTGAATAATTTGAAGAATGGACGACCTAAACTACAAGATAATTATCTAACATTGGGTATAAAACATTCTATTCTCTTCCCCTGTTATGTTGCTAAAAATATATATTTTTTTCTATTTTTAAAAGACCGAAAATAAGTTCTCACATGTCATAATACCAAAGTAGTGTATATATGCTAGAGCAGATTATTTTAGCAGTATTTGGTAATTGATAGGACTATCTTTCAGGTTTTGTGAACATGATTAAAGTTGAAAAATACTGAATTCTTAATTAAAATAAACAACAATTAAAATAAACAACAAACCTGGGTTAAAAAAACAAACAGAAAACAAGACCATGTTTACCCTTATTGATTTATTTACTGGAAACTGAACAAATTAACAGCTTTAACATTACTACCCTTCATTTTACAGACAAATGTTGGATCCGCCTCTCTGGCTGCAGTGCAAGGAAGTGACAATGACAAACTTTCCAATGAGATCCTTGTTGTAAAAACAATGTTGTAAAAATAATTCAAAAAGACTGATGATGATGGCAATGTAGAGTTTGTAGACCTCTCCACCGGCTGCAAATATCTGCACAGGTATAAGAATGCCTTTCCTCAGCTTCAGCGCATGTATGTGACCTCCCTTGTGATTGGAATATCATCTGCATCATGCGAGAGCTCTTTCTCCACTTTGTCTCGCATTCTTACCTCCTTTACGCCACACTATGCTACATGAGAGAAAAAGAAATGTAGTTATTCTGGTTCATGAGAAGGCCATAACAACAGGCCTAGATATGCACACATTTGTTACAACTTTTGCACACAAAAAACAGACGACTGATGATATAGTGATTCGTATAAACTATAAAGAAATAAAAACGACAGATCTCAAAAAATAAAAATGACAAATACACAAAAAATTAAAAATACACAAAAGATAAAAAAGACAAATACACAGTGAAATATAAAATGACAAATACACAAAATGTAAAAATTACAAATACACAATAAAAACGACAAATACACACAAGATAGATAGATAGATAGATAGATAGATAGATAGATAGATAGATAGATAGATAGATAGATAGATAGATAGATAGATAGAAAATATATAGATGACTTTAATTATTATATGTTGATGCATACTGTGCCTTTTCCATCATCATAGATACCACCAAAAGGACAAAAAAAGACAATTTTACCTGTCAAAAATAGATTATTATTGGCGCTATATAAATAAAAGTGAATTTTATCAAAATGACATGATTTATTATATATTGATTATATTGTAACCATTACAGCATTCTGGACATTTTCTATCATCATAGATACCCCCAAAAAGGCCCAAAGATAAAATTTTACTAGTCAAAAATGGATTATAGTACCCTGGATACATATGAAGGGTTAAATATGTCTCAAAATGAGTTTATTTATTATCTGTTGATTATATTGTAACCATCACAACATTCTGGTCATTTTCCATCATCATAGATAGACACATAGTTAGGCAAAAAAAAAAAAAATGTACTTGCCAAAAATTGATTATAGCATCCTGGTTTCAAATGAAAATGACAATTATTTATTATATTCTGATGGAATTATAACCATCACAGCATTATGGGCCTTTTCCATCATCATAGATACCCCACAATTGGCAAAATTTTATCATTTTACTTGCCAAAAATGAATTATAGTATCCTGGTTAAATATGAAAGGTTAAATATGTCTTTAAATTATTTTATTTATTACATCTTAATGTTATTTTAACCATCACATTATACTGAGTCTTTTGTATCATTATAATAACCACCAAAATGACTAAAAAGGACAATGTTATTTCCCTATAATTCATTACAGCCTTTTGGTTACATATGAAGGGTGAAATATTTCTTAAATTTACTTTATTCATTATCTGTTGATGGTATTGTAACCATCACAGCATTCTGGGCCTTTTCTATTATTATAGATACCCCTGAAAAATGACCATTTTACTTGCCAAAAATGTATTACAGCATCCCGGTTCCTTATGAAGGGTTAAATATTTCTCAAAATGACTCAAATAACTTTCACAGCATACTAAGTCTTTTGCATTATCACAGATGAACAAAAAATGTCAAAAAGGACCATTTTCCTTTCTAGAAAAATTATTATGGTACACTGTTGTTTAATGAAAATTTTACTAAGTATGACTATTTATTATTATGCTGATGCTATTAGTCTCATTACAAGACATTGGACCCTTAGCAATATCTTAAATATCTCTAAAATGGTTAAAAAAGGAAACATTTACTTGTCAAAACTAAATAACATCTTGTTGACATGTGAAGGTTTAAATTAACCTAAAATGACTTTATTTAATATCTTTTGATTTTATTGTACACATCATAGCATACTAAGGCCTTTGCATAAGGCATCAGGTGGTGTACAGATGTATCTGTGTTAAGAAAGATGTGCTGTTCTGATCTGGAGGCGCTCTTTATTAACTGTAGGCCTTTCTATTCGCTGCGGGAGTTTTGCTCATTCATTCTGGTGAGTGTTTACATTCCTCCACAAGCGCACGGGAGCTCAGCTTCACAGAAACTCGCCGATCTGATCATAGAAACTGAGCAACAACATCCGGACTCAGTCTTGATCATTCTCGGAGACTTTAATAAAGCAAATCTGTCACGTGAACTGCCCAAATACAGACCACATGTTACATGTCCCACCAGAGACAGCAACATACTGGATCACTGCTACCGTTATAAAATACGCATTTCACTCTGTCCAACGAGCAGCTTTGGGAGTCTCTGATCACAGAGCGGGCATTACAAGCCTGTTTCTGATTGGAGTGTTTTTGAAGCTGCTACCAACGATCTGGATGAGCTCAGAGAGACGGTTACTTCATATATCTGTTTCTGTGAGGACTTGTGCATTCCCTCCAGGACTCATATATCATTTAGCAATGACAAACCATGGTTTACTGCAAAACTCAGACAGCTTCGTCAGGCCAAAGAAGATGCTCGCAGGAACGGAGACAAAGCCTTGTACAAACAGGCCAAATACGTACTGTAAAAGGAGATCAGAGTGGTTAAGAGGAACTACTCAAAAAAGCTCATACTCAGTTCTCCTCTGGTGATTGTCCATCACTTCTGCACTTCTGTGACTGTCTGGTTTAGCTCAGCTACCAAATCTGACCTCAGAAGAGTACAAAGGGTAGTCAGGTCTGCTGAGCAAATCATCGGTACTACCCTCCCCACTCTCCAAGATCTGTATTTATCCAGAGTGAGCAAAAGAGCAAGGAAAATCGCTCTACACCCCTCTCACCCAGCACACTCCCTCTGTGAACTGTTGCCTTCTGGTCAACGATAAAGAGCATTGACCACCAAAACGACCAGACACAGGAACAGTTTCTTCCCCCAAGCAGTCTGTGTCATGAACAGTTAACTATGCCATGACCACTCAACACACAACTATTGCACCTTATTAATTCAATACATTACTCACTAATATATTTTTATATTCATATTCATAAATCACATTTGCACATACCTTTCGACTTGAATGTCTATGTTTATATTGTTATGCTGTGTTTTTGCATTTTTGCACTAGTTACTTTTTACTTTTTATCTTATTTTAGTATACATATATATTATTCTTTTTTATTACCTGTCTTGTCTTGTCACTGTTTTTCTGTTGCACTGTAGAACTCTGTCACAATAACAAATTCCTCGTATGTGAAAACATACCTGGCAATAAAGTTCATTCTGATTCTGATAATCTTAAATATCTGTAAAATATTTTAAAAAGCATATTTTTATTAGTCAAAAATGTATTGTAACATCCTGGTTACCTGTAGGGTCAAATTAACTTAAAATGGACTTTATTTATTATTGCTAGATGTTACTGTGTACATTACAAGACATTTGGTCCTTTGTGTCAGCTTAGATACAACCAAAATCCCTTAAAAAGACCAATGGACTTGCCAAAAAATAATTATAGCATCCTGTTTACTCATCAAGGCTAAAATTGGCACAACTTTATTTCTTCGCTTCTGTTTTTCTGCCCATCACACTACGATAAAGTTTTTAAAGAGATTTTTAAAGTAAAGTACAACGAAGTTTAGGTTTATTCCCCCCCCCAAAATTAAAAAACACTGTGACTAATTCCATGTAGCTGTAACACTCACTATATGAGCTTTTCAACGTTTTTTAGTAACAGTGTTTTGCTTACATTATGTTTGTTTGTTTGTTTTTCAGAAACATTCTGCTTATACTTTTCTTTGCTTATTGCTCATTGATCAATACCCATTATTGAAATTGTAGCATTTTTCGCTTCAACATCTAGAAGAAATCTAAATTGATTAGTAAGTATTAATACAAAAGAAAAAGCACACACAATTAAAAGAGAGATTATATTTCCCATCTTTTAACTTTCCATCATTGGCTCCCCATTGAATACAGAATAGAGTTTGAGATCTGTATGTTCCTAACAGAGCACCTAGCTGTCAGACTGCATGTTTGCTGGTAGTTCCTAGGAAAGTAGACTGGGAGGCAGATCTTTTAATTATCAGGTTCCTCTCCTGTGGAACCAGCTATCAGTTTTAGTTTGTGAGGCAGACACTCTGTCTACCTTCAAGACTAGGCTTAACACCTTCCTTTTTGATAAAGCTTATAGTTAGAATGGTTTAGGTTATCCTGAGTTATCTCTTTAGTTATGCTGCTATAGGCTTAGACTGTTGAAAGGACAGACGGACCACTTTCCTTTACTCTGCGACTTTTGTCTTCTACTACTCTAATAACATTATTTGTAGTTTTTACTGTTAACCTTGTTTTCACTTACTGTTTTTCTCTCCATAGAAGATACAACTGGTCTGGTATCCTGCTCAGCTTTGATGCCTTGTCGGGTGGGGGGAATCAACTTAAATTATGCTCCAAGTTACTGTTTGTCATCCATGTCCTGTTATAGACTTTTTACTTTCTTTAACATAGAAAATACTCTTACATGAGTTCCTTTTGTTCTATATGTGCTTCAGCCCTGTCTTCTTGAACCCCCAGACAGTCGTGGTAGGTGACCGCTCAGAGGTCCCGCTTGAGGTTTCTTCCTCTTGAAGGGGAGTTTTTCCTCTCCACTGTCAATGCATGCTTGCTTAGTATGAGGGCTTGCTGTGAAATCAACAGTGCAAGCGAAAAGAAGGACTTAAACACGGAAGTGATACTGCATCATCAAATTATGTTGATGTAGATTCACAGTCATACAGGACATGATAGTCTTAAAAGCAGCAAGCAAGAAAAACTTTGTTGTCCTAATAAAAGCACAATGATAGTATAACAAAAATGTTTCTGACAAAACAACCCCACAATACCCCACAGCACTTTTCTTATTTTCTTGAAAACATTTTGTCTCTAACTTAAGAGGCTTTGCCTCTTGTGTTGAAACGTTTTCAACACAAAAAGAAAATCTAGTTGCCTTCATTTAAACACTTAAGACAAATTATGGAAGATTTTGACTTGCTAAAATGTAATTATACTTCTTCTAGAATTTGAAGTTATGTGTATGATAACATTAAAAAATTATAAATAAACTCACAGTGAAGCAGATTTAATTCCTCCAAGGAAACCAGGATGCTGTAATAATTTTTTGGCAATTAAAATGGTAATTTTTGCCTTTTTGTGGGTATCTATAATGATGAAAAAGACCCAGAATGCTGTGACGGTTAGAATACCATCAACATGTAATAAAGAAATGGCTTTTCAATTCAATTAAAAAATACCTTATTGATCACAAAGGGAAATTAAGTGTTGTCGTAGCTCATTACCAATTAATTTTTCAAAGAGTTGTTGTAGACCATGATGGCTATGGGGAGAAAGGATTTCCTGTAGCGGTCTGAGTTGCAGCGAAACTGAAGAAGCCTCTGACTGAAGATACTCAGGGTTGTCCATAATCTTTTTAATTTTATGAAGAATCCTTCTTTGCATCATTATCTCTAGTTGTTCCACAGATGTCCCCAGAAAAGAACCAGCCTTATTTATCAGGTTGTTGAGCCATTTTAAGTCCCTGGCTCTGATGCTGCTACCCCAACAGATGATCGACAAAGAGATGACACTCTCCACCAAAGACTTGTAGAATATTTGTAGCATCTTGCTACAAACCTTGAAGGACCTCAGCTTCCACATTCTGCCCTGTCCCAATTTATAGACGGCTTCACTGTTGAATCTCCAGTCCACTCTGTTGTCCAGGTGAACCCCGAGGTATCTGTACTCCTCAACCACTTCCACTTCTTCTCCCATGATAGATAGTCTTTGACTTATCCCTGCTTCTTCTCAAATCTACAATCATCTCCTTTGTTTTCTTCACATTCAAGGTAAGATGATTGTTTCCACACCATGCCACAAAGCGATCCACCAGCTCTCTGTATTCAGCTTCTTCTCCATCTGTGATACACCCGACAATTGCAGAGTCATCTGAGTATTTCTGGAGATGACAGGTCTCCGTCTTATACTGGAAGTCTGAGGTGGACAGTTTGAAAAGGAATTGTGAGCGTACAGTCCCCTTGTGGTGCTCCTGTGCTGTTAACCAGCTGGTTTGACACACAATTCTTCAGTCTCACAAACTGTGGTCTGTTTGTCAGGTAGTCATTGATCCAGCTGATAGGTGAGGCCTCCACCTGTGTCTTCCGGAGTTTCTGACAAAGCAAATCAGGCTAAATTGTATTAAATGCGCTGGAGAAATCAAAGAACATGATTCTCAAAGTGCTGGCTGCTTTGTTCAAATGACAGTGAGTTGAATGAAGCAGGTTGATGATGGCATCTTCAATGCAAACTCCATGGTGATAAGCAAACTGCATGGGGTCCTAATAGGTCTTAGTTTACTCAGGTGGGGCAACAGGACCTTCTCCAGGACCTTCATGATGTGGGATGTCAGGGCAACAGTTCTACAGTCATTGACTCAATATTACGGTGGCCGGGAAGTGCAAATCAAAATTACATTATCCTGAAACACTTTTACATTTTTACCGAAACGAAATTACATTAACCTGAAACACTTTTACATTTTTACCGAAACAAAATTACATTAACCTGAAACACTTTTACATTTTTACCTAAACAAAATAACATTAACCTGAAACACTTGTACATTTTTACCGAAACACTTTTACATTTTTACTGAAACAAAATTACATTAACCTGAAACACTTTTACCTTTTTACCTAAACACTTACATTTTTACCAAAACAAAATTACATTTTATGGACTGGCTTGTAATGTATCTCAACAAAGGCCACTCATACAGTGTGATTGTTGACATGATGGAACGGCTTCACAGTGTCCGCCTGTCTTTGTGGACCGTGAAAACGAAATTAAATAATGCCAGATTCTACCGGAGAAAAAAATATTCATCTGAAGTAGATATCAGAAACGTCATTGGACCGGAAACTTCGTGGACCAGGACAGCTGTTACACAGCAAACTTGTGCAATAACAAATTTGTCAAGATGTGAGTGGATATTGCTTAAGAGCAGAGTTGCTACCTTGTAACATCCATAACACAATGATGCTAGCTACCGTTAGCTTGGCTAAACAACTTTTGTTAAACCATTATGTAGAGTGCTCCTGTATACTGCACATAACTTTAGCCACATGCAAACCCATTGTTATCGAAAATGCGTCACTCACATGGTTTAGCACATGCCCCCCGATTGCTCGGTCCCGCCATCCCGTCAACATCTTTTAGGACATGAAGGGACTGTCCACAGGACTCACAAAAAGTATTTTTTTTTAAGAGATAACACAAAATTGGCAGAACATCTCCACAGGTTGAGCTGCTGACAAGATTGATTCTGCGTTAACTTTGGCAACTGATTCCGTTCCCCGCATTATCACTTCTGGGTCATGTCTTTGTAAAAGTGTTTTGGTAAACTTGTAAATGTGTTTTGGTAAAAATGTAAAAGTGTTTCAGGTTAATGTAATTTTGTTTCGGTAAAAATGTAAAAGTGTTTCAGGTTAATGTAATTTTGTTTCGGTAAACTTGTAGATGTGTTTCGGTAAAAATGTAAATGTTTTTCAGGTTAATGTAATTTTGTTTCCTTAAAAATGTTTCAGGTTAATGAAATTTTGTTTCTGTAAAAATGTTAAATTTTTCAGGTTAATGTAATTTTGTTTTGGCAAAAATGTAAAAGTGTTTCAGGTTAATGTAATTTTGATTTGCCCCCACCGTACAATATACTGTGATGGGTCAAATAACATCAAGAGATAATACATAAATTCATTTTGAGACATATTTAACCTTTTATTTTTAACCAACCAGAATGGACCAGAATGCTGTGATGGTTACAATAATAATAAATAATGTCATTTTGATAAATATTAATACTTCATATGAAACCAGGATGCTATCATCAATTTCTGACAGGTAAAAGTGTCATTTTTTGTCCTTCTAGGGGTATCTATGATGTTGGAATAGGCACAGTATGCTGTGATGGGTAAAATAATAATATATGATAATTAAAGTCATTTTTAGGTAAATCCATCCCTCCAAGAGTAAACATGGAGCTATAATAAATTTTAAGCAAGTAAAATGATTGTTTTTTTGTCAGATTTGGGAGTATATGTGATTATGCAAAGGACTGTATGCTGGGATGTCCACAATAAAGTAAATAAGAAAGAAACAAAAACATTTTGAGGCATATTTAAGGCTTCATTGACAAAGGGGATGCTACTATATTTTAGTCAAGTAAAAAATCACAATTCTAAGATGTTCTGTGTTGAAATGTACTATTCATGCATTCATCTTGTCACATTTAAACAAAATAAAGTGTTTAGATAGTAACACGCTGTTTTTTAAGACATAGAAGCTTTTAAGTTTGATCAGTTTTTTTCAAGTAAAAATGTACTGTAGGGAGTTTTTATTGAAGCAACAATAACAAGCAAAACCTATTAAATGTAGTTTTATGTCGAACTAAATAAAACAATGTACCCAGTAACACTTTGCCATGTCATTAAAATATTGGCAAAACAAACAACATATGTTGAATTAAATGTTGGAATATATTTTATATGTATTTACATAACTTTTCACTTTACATTCAGTGCAGCAGCATTATTTTCATTTTAAATTAATAGCAAGGCTATATCTTACAGACTGTACAACAAACCATTGTTACATTCAGCCTTTATGATACGCTTCAAACAACTTCTGAAACGTAAAACACTGAGAAAATAGCGGATATTAAACAAAGACGAATATATGCTTAAGTAGGTCACGGGGGTATTTGTGGTTTTTCAATGTAGATAATGTTTGATTTGCCGAATTTTAAGCCGCGATATTTGTGAGTTACGTCGAGAAATGCAGTAATCTAAGCCATGCGCGCTCCCGCAGCGGGTGATCACATTCTGCTAAACGATCACAAAACACCGGCTACGTGTGGATGAGAGAAAAATTGCACAGAGGGTAGAAACCCAAAGAAGGCACCCGGGGAGATAATTAAAATCAGGTGGCAGAGATTGCAACGGGTCAACCTTAATCCTGTGCATGTCAGCAGAACTATCGTGAGTGCAGTGAAGAATTTACGCTTACTTTCTCCCGACGAAAACCATTATCCAGCTTCTGGTAAGGTATTGATTTTTAACTTGATGTTCAGAAAATGTAACGACATTATTTTAAGATCGGAACTCATAGAGAAGCATGATGGTATAGTCTTTGCTCCTATAAGAAAGTAAAGTTAAATAAAAGGAGTTCACGTGTCTTTCTTTCCAGCTCAGGAGGAAAACGTAAACCCAACTTCCCCTCTAAAACTTTATTTATCAGAATAAATTGATCAGGAAACTTCGTATTCTACCAGAATAACTCAAGAAACCCCCTCACCAAAAAAAACACCTTTTATGGCAATATTTTTAGGAACCATTCAGTGAAACTACAACGAGAACTTAAGCTGTCCTCGGGCACCTAAAACTATAAACATGGATCCATCTTGATTAATCAAAATATAATTTAAAGAGGATATTTCAGTAGTTACACTCTTAAACTGAAACTTATATTTTATATAGATTAATTCCAAAAGCTGTTATATATTTCAAGTGTTTATTCTTGTGATGTAAAGAAAATGAAAGCCCCAAAATTTTATTTAAAAAAAAGAATATTTCATAAGTATAACTTTAAAAACATAAAAATCTAAAAAGGAAACTTAGTTTTGTTTGTCTTTTTCATTAATTACTGAATCAATGCAGGTCCGTGGCTTTTCTGACAGTTTAACAAAGCCCAGTTTCCAATACTAACTCCTTCAAGTCATCTCTATTATTGGGTCTGGCTATGGGCTTAAATTAAGGCCATTAATATTTTTCAGCTGTGCATGGATGCTTACACATAATTTAACAGTTCAACTTCATAAATCAAGTTTTGCAATCTCAAAGAAAATATCTGCCCCAAAAAATTAAGTTTTGCAAATGTGCAGAAAGAGGTTTGCATGGTTGTAAATGAAAGTTTGCAAAAGAATAATACAAGTTATTTTGCAAACATATATATTTTTTTAGATGCTAAAGTCCTGTTTTGAGATGCACAGCATAAAACTGTATGTGAGACTGAAGCTGCGGTTGCAAATTTTATGCACGGTCTTGACACACTGGATAGATTGGATAGTGACAGAGTAGAGAATCAACAGGGACCAAGACAAAAGTATGTCTCTGACTCAGGTGGGTAATTTCTGATTGATTCTGTGGGAATTTATGTTCATATTTAATGTCATGTCTTAGCGGAAGCAATCACTTTATTTAATATCACCTCCTCTGTTTTAAGTACATATTAGAAAAACACGCAACACCACATTCGAGCGGGGGGAGAGAGGCGGGGGATCTTCCCACGCCCCAGTTTGTTTGACCATCGGGGTTGGAGTCCGGGGGGTATATCAGGCCGTCTGGTTGGGGACCTGGGCTGGTGGGCTACTCTTGCCATGGTGGGGGCTTTGGCGGTTTGCTTGTCCCCATCCTGGTGGGCAGGGGGTCCGTCTCCCGGGTGCAGGGGCAGGTTGCTCTATTAGGGCGTCTGTCTCTGGGCCTGGGAGTATAGAGTTTGTATGGGGCGTATAAATGAGTGTACCAGAAGTAAGTGAGGGTGCCAGGTTTAAAGAGTAGGTTGGTGCCATTCAGTGGGTCGGTGGGGGCCGCATCTGGCGCCCGGGCCTCCTGCCGGTCCTGTGGGCTCTGCTTCGTGGTCGATTCATTTGGGGGGCATTGGCTGGGTCCCGGGTCTCAGCGTTCTGCGTGGGGCAGGATCTGGACCTGGGAGCTGGTAGATCTGGGTGTCCAGGTGCTGGCCAAGCGCGGCCTGGGGGGGGGCATACATCCGCTGCGGCTTTTACTGTCTCTCCCAGGCATGTGGGGGGCAGAGGGGGGCTGGGTTGTTGGCGGTGGGTATTGGCCCGGTTTGGCGGTGGCGTGTGTCGTCCGTCGGCCGGCTGCAGGTCCCTCCTGCCTTGCGGCGGCGGGGTTCCCTTTTCGGGCGATCCCTGATCGGGGCCCTGCTGGTGGGCAGGGCGCTCCTGATCACTCTGGCCCCCTGGTCCGGGCCCGCCCTGGCGTAGCTGGTTTCCGGCGGAGCCTGTGGCCTCGTCCTGGCGACCTCCCGGGCCTCAACATTGTGGCTGCTGAGGGTTCCCCTGGTACTGCTAACGGACTGAAGGACAGAGAAAAATAGCTCTTCCTGCTAACCATAAGAATGAGTATTTTGGCTCCCATGATGACCTTCAACTGGTCCGCAATAAAATGCCCGTAAGAGGAATTTAAACAGTCTCCTCCTCATCTACTGATGCACACACTCACATGTGAAACAGACGCACACACCAGTCCCACTGCACCGTGTATTGTCAATGTCTGAATATGTGCTTAAATCTTTAAGGTGTGTTTTTTTTCTTTTTTCTATTACCTGTCTTTTGACTCTGGACTTAATGCTCAGTTGTATTTTGATTACTTTCTTTTTTTTCACCGTGGACCCTCCCTGACCTCGTGTATCTGCATACATAGGAGCGCCATTCTGTGACCTGGATCTGTCTGTATAGTTTTTTTTTTGTCATGATCTTGGAAAGCTTGTACTGTAAACTAATTTCCCCCTTGTGGAATCAATACAGAATTTTTATTTGATCAAGCTCTCTAATTTGGAAAAAGCATCCAGAAGACTGCGAATTATGTTCAGTTTCTTTCTATCAAAGCTAAAACATGTTTAGAGCTGCATCAAAAATAACTCTGGTAGGGTGATTTATACAAAATTACTACATTCATATCATTTCGATATTATACCTTTTTATATTGGCTACTACTAATTTAGAATAAAATAAAATTCCCTTTATTTTCCCACTCTGAGAATATCCTGTCCTAACAGCAGCAAAGTGACAGATTCACACCCAGATAATAAAAACTAAAGAAAAATACTATACAGTGTGGCAAAATCACAACACTAAAATACTGAGTTATTAAAAAGGCACAATCTGGTTCAAGAAATGTAAAGCAGAGCAGGTTTTTAAAACGCTTTAAAAAAAAAAAAGAATGTTTTTGGATTCAATTTTTTTTAAACGTGACAAGTAATGCAAACGACAGATGTGAATCAACAGCAGGGGATATTAATGAGTTTTGTGGGGAGCAGTGATGGTGATACAGTCTAACTGCTGCTGTGGTAATGTTACATTGCAAAACAAAAGCTACCTATAATTTATCATAACATTCCTTCATGATTACATTCCTTCATGCACCAAGGATGCAGCAGTCTGTCACTTAAGGAGCACTCTAGCTCAGCAACCTCTTAATGCAGAGGGTGGAGACGCTATCCAACAGTGATGTTATTTTTATTTGTGTAATGGCAAACTATGTTGACTAATAACATATTGGCGTATCCATATTTTCTTACATTCCTATATTTTAACTTTGTCTCCCACCTCCTGCACTAGGTTGAAGGAGTATATAGGCTGGTTTTCGTATACGTTTTTGAAATCTTGCATAATTAATGAGGGGGCCGAGCCAAGTTTACCATCGGAGCTAAAGACGCAGGAGCAGAATGGGCGTGATTATGACCGAACTACACGCCCATACACGCCCCGCGAGGGCAGAGTCTACAGTGAAGATCTATACCCTATGCCCTTTTTAGGAACATGCTTCGTCAGAGCTGGGGAGGAGTCTTTGAATCCGCCATGAATTCCCCCATGAAAGTGTGTCATTCTGGTAAACTGGGAGGAGTGAGGAGGTGCTGTCTATTCTTTTTTACAGTCTATGGTCTCAGATGGTGGGAGAGCTGTAGCCAGATAAGATGTCTCTTTCCATCAATGTTCTGGAGCTCCTTTGGAGTGGACAGTGACTTAGCTCTTTGCCCCTCTGCTCCAGGATCAGCACGTTCTGATCCACACCGACAACAAAGTGGCAGCAGCTTGCATAAACAGTGAGGGTGGGGTGCGCTCAGCTGAGCTGCTGGGCATCGCCAGACGGCTGCTGAGCTGGGCGTGTTCCAACCTGCTCTGCTTTAAAGCAGTTTACATCCCCAGGGTCCTGAACCGAGGAGCAGACATTATGTCCAGGGGAGGTCCTCATCAAGGAGACTAGAGCCTCCATGCTGAGCTGATCTCTCAGATCTGGAGCAGATTCGGGAGAGCAGAAGTGGATCAGTTCGCCACACAGGAGAATGCACAATAACACAGAACAGCTGTGTTTTTCTCTTAACCAACTGGAGGATCCACCTCTAGGCGTTGCCTTCACTAACAGGTTTGGTCCAAAAATGCTCCTTTGTGCTTTTCCTCCGATTCTGCAGCTCTTGAATCTAGTCAGAGAGGAACAGCTGTCAAACCTCATAGCACCACTGCACAAAAGCGCACCTTTGTTCCTGAATGTGCAGCAGCTACTATCAGGCCACCCGTACCGTGGAGAGAGGATGGGCTCCTCCAGGCGGGAGGAGCGATCAGGAGTTGCCCAGAGATCGGTCAACCTCTCTGGGTCTGACCACTGAACGGGAGCGCTTAGAGAGGCTCAGCCTCCCGCAGGATGTGGTGCTCGCGATTTAGGGCGCACGAGCCTTGTCCATGACGGCACTTTACACATCAAAATGGAAAACCTTTCAGTGCTGGTGCGCAGAGAAGGGCGCAGAGCCCCTTAAGCTGTGTGCTGTCATTCCTCAACCACATTTAAAACTTCTGCTGCAGCTATTTCTTCTTGTCATGAAGGTTTTAGTGACGGAGTGGCCTTGAACCATCCAGTGATGATGCGCACGTAGACACAAACCAGTGGTTTTTGTTTCTGTTTTTTTGTAACGTGTCCTGTCTTGCAGTGTGGTACTCAGAATTGGTATCTGAGTACCAAGTATAAGCCCAACAGATATACTTTCACAAGTAGAGGATTACAGCTTTTGCTATAGTGCTCTTTTGCTATAGTACTCCACAGTGGCAGCTGGCCAATAGAGGTAGCCAATAATAGGTGGGGCCGCCCCACCACTCACAACTTGCCATATTACCTAGAATAACTCGTGGAAAATTATTTTTATAATAACATAAAAATATTTCGAAATATAGTTGTATTTTCTTTCCGATGTGTAAGATAAATAATTTATAGTTTAAGGGGAGTTGAGTTGTTACAATCATCGGCGTTGTCTGATCGAGGATGTATTTCAACTTAAATAAGCACTAAACATTGTTTTTCGGTTCTGTCAGCTCTAGAAGAAAACAATGAAAAAATATACTAGAACTTTTTGAATTACTTTGCTAAAAGACAGACACAAATTTCCATGTCGGAGGCGATAAACTGCTGAGATAAATATTCTGTCAAAGTAAAACTGTTTGAGTGTTGCAGTTCCCATGTTCTAACACTAGATGCTCTGTGCAAGCATGGTTTAGAGGTACACTTATATTAAGGAATATTTCTACACAAAATTTTAAATTGATAAATTCCACATAATGAGTATGAGGATCCCTATAAGGATAACGACCAGACCCCTAGTCTAAACATCCAGATGTGGCAATGTTGGTTTAGGAGATGAGGATTTTATCCTGTAAAGCTGATCAGAAAGTTCTTTGGCAAGCAACATTTTCCTGCTGATAGAGGACAAGGAATGTTTGGTGATGCTGACTGTATGGCAGACTTCCTCCTACAATGTAGCTTACCACAATCAGTGTGCGAGTTGATGAACGACGAATGCAGTGTGAAGTTCTTTGGCGGCGGCAGGACACAGTAGATCTGTATTGCTATTCAAGTACAGGCCATTTAAATGGAGTGGAGGAAAGCCCCATTTGGTTCTCAGTGTTGATTAAGAAATGTCTTAAGGGGTTTTCTTATAATGAAAGGACATTGGTTTTTATAGATTACAGTGTTATAGGAAGTTGGTCAATGGTTGTCATCTTCATGAAAAAGTAAGTCTTTTATTTTGGTTATTATATTGTCGTGTTGGAATAATAAAGACACACCAGCTCGCTTCGACCACTTTATTTACTGAATTCCAACTGCCCTCCTGGTACTCCGGTTTCCTCCCACAGTCCAAAACATGTCTGTCAGGTTAATTGATCATTCTAAATGAGTCCGTGCGTGCATGGTTGTTTGTCCTGTCTCCCTTGTTTTTTTGGTTTTTTTTACGTGTCCTGTCTAGCAGTTTGCTACTCAGAATTGGTCCCCGAGTACCAAGTACAAGCCCAACAGATTTACTTTCCCAAGCAGAGCATTACAGCTTCGCTGTAATACTCCACTTGATGTAAGAAATATGTAAGAAAAAATCTTTATTAGTGATTACTGTGGGTTCAATTTCCTGAAGTCATGGACACGAAACCAAGACAAAAAGGAAGAAAGGAAGAAGCTGAAGAAAAGAAACAGGACCAGCAGAGGCGCGAACCGACGACACAAGACAGGGAGGCAAACAAAGAACACAAGAAAACATCCCAGTCCTCTGCCCCTGCCAGACGGCAGAGAAGCGGCAAAAAAAAAGACAAACAAAAACAACAAACTGAACAGAACCACACCAATAGTTCAGATCCAGTAATATAAACTAAGAATTACACATTCACTACACACAAGCATGGATTAATGAACACAATACTAATGTTTCTGGTAAACACCTGGTAACAACTAACTAATAACTATAACCTCAGCTCAAGATATGTCCGTCCACACCAATGTCCCCACACCTATGTGTGCATGCAGGTTTGAATAAGGTTTCCCCATGCAAGTGATTGATAGCTGGTGTAAGGAACCGTCAATCCGTCCTACAGGAATCGACAGACATGAAGGAGGCAGGAGACGCATGCGTCCAGACTCCCACAGAGCGCAGGAGCCACAGGCGGAACAGCGCAGGGCCGCTCACCCACCAAGAGAAGAACAAATGGAAGCCCCAGGGGAACAACCACCAGCCGCAATGATGGGGCCCGAGAGATCGCAGGGACGAGCCCACGGGCTCCGCCGGAAACCGGCTACTCCAGGGCGGACCCTGAACAGGACCCGGAGGCCACGGGGATCAGGGGCGCCCTGCCCCCCAGCAGGGCCCCGACCAGGGTCCCGCCGAGAGGGGTCCGATGCCGCCAGGCAGGAGGCGCCCGCAGCCGACCGACGGACAACACATGCCGCCGCCACCCTGGACCAATACCCACCTCCAACAACCCGCCCCCCCCAACACACCCACACGCCAGGGAGCCACAGTAAAAGCCTTAGCGGATGTACGCCCTCCCCAGGCCGTGGGGGCACCTGGACACCTGGACATCCAGATCTACCAGCTCCCGGATCCACGTCCTGCCCCACGCAGAGCGCCAAGATCAGGGGTCCAGCCAATGCCGGACAGCCCCCCCAGATGAACCGACCAGGCAGTAGAACTCATGAAACTGGCAGGAGGCCTGGGCGCCAGGCACGGTCCCCACCGATCCACCGGACGGCACTAACCTACTTTACAACCCCGGCCCCCCCATAAGAGGTTCCCCAGTCAATCCAAGGAGGAAGTCGGCCCGAAACAGCGGCCGCCCGACACACCGGCCCACCCAGGACCAGCCAGGCATGCACCAGGACCGAGCCGGGCCACAACCGGGACCCCCGGCCCCAGGCATCGAGAGCCATTATCGACCGGCGGGCAGGAGCGTCCATCACCGACGGGGAGTGACGGAGGGGAAGAAGATGCACCAGGCCAGAGGGCGGCCAAACACCCAATCTGACAGGTAGACATAGACAAACAGAGACACTCATACGTACCCTCCCTCTCATGCGTACACATTCTTACATATACAGGACACACGAAAAAAGGACGCTGTACACTCATTCATACACCCCATACATATTCTATACTCCCAGGCCCAGGGACAGACACCCCAATAGAGCACCCTGCCCCTGCACCCGGGAGACGGACCCCTTGCCCACCAGGACGGGGACAAGCAGACCACCAAAGGCCCCCACGCCGGCAAGAGTATAGCCCACCAGCCCAGATCCCCGGCCAGACGGCCTGATAATCCGCCCGGGCTCCAACCCCTGATGGTCCAACGGACAGGGGTGTGGAAAGACCCCCAGCCTCTCTCCCCCTGCTCAATTGTGGTGGTGTTGCGTGTTGTTCTAATGTGCACTTAAAACAGAGGGGTGGGACATTGGAATACTGCCGGGTACCCCCATCTCCCTCTCCGGGCAGAGGACTACTAACAAAACACAGGACACAAGACACCCAGCCTGAGTTTATCCCACCCTCTCTCCGTACACCCTCCCCTCCGTCCCAAGCGCACCCCGTTAGAGAGAGCACCTGTGCTAGATGGTAAAAGCCTCCCCGTCAACAAGAGGGGCCCCAAGCACCGCCAGCGTCCCGAGGGCCCCCGTGCTGAGGCCAGAACCCGGTGCAGCACCAACTCGGATACCCCGGACATGCCGCGCCGGGCCCGTGAGCAGACCGAAGCCCCAGGCAGCCAGTTTTTATTGCTACTTTATATGTTGTATAATTATGATAATAATTTAGTGATAATAGTAGTAGTAAAGTAATATTATATTTGATCAAATGTATGAGAAAATAATATAGCCTGCTTATTGTTCAATTCAAAGATACTTTATTGATCCGGTCACTGTAGTGCTTGCACCCTCCAGAGCAGCGCTCCCAGTCACATAAAAGTAGTAGTTGTAATAATAATAATAAAAAGTATTAGTAATCTTCTCCTGTTGATGGTTTCTTCTTGCCCAGAGGTGTGAGAAAGATGCCACCAAAAAGAAAATCCAATCGGCAGATTCTGGAAGGCTTCTTAAAGAAGAAAAGCGGTCAGTTTAAGTGCTTCAGAGTAGTATTAAGATTCTGTATTCATCCTAAAAGGGACATTCATTGTTCAAATCAAAACATTTTCAGATTTTTTTTATTTTAATGGTGGCATTTTAATGTACACCTACAAGTGTTATATTGTTGCTGCTGCAATATTAAGAGTTGGGTATGGACTCTGATCCTGAATGGGAAGATAAAGTTGATTAAAGAGCAGAATGGAGATATGAAACCATTAAATTTATCATTTATGTTGGAAACGTCTTTTACTTAAGAGTATTTGTATTTTATTTGTATACATATTCTGTTGTTTACGACGAAGTCAATAAATGCCCATGAATATCATGCTGTTACTTACATTTACATTATATGGTCAGTCCCCCTCCCCCCAAGCTGGCTACTTTCATATTATTGCTGACTAGTCTGTGTCTATGTGGAAAGCCCTGCATATGTTATTTTCTTTTGTATTATTTTTTAATAAATCAGTCTGTATACAGATACTTTGTATACAGATATCAATTTTTTTAAGACACCATTTGAAAATAAATTCAACAATGGCATTTTTTTTATTGTGAAACTTGCAGTAAGGTAAAAAAAAATAATACATGGCTTAGAATTTGAAGTCTTATACAGTACCTAGGTCCCACATGTCAAAGTTGAGGCCCGGGGGCAATATCCGGTCCGCCATACCCATTTGTGTGGCCCTCCAAACTGTAGAGGATCCTATAAATAGAATATTTAAGTTCTATTTATGTGCACCTATAATCTATTTTATCACTCAAATCCGTGTTTATCTGAATAGTTCTAAATCACATAATTGTAAAAAGATGTTCAATATCATTTAATTGTAAGTAGTTGTCAAACCAACCGATGTACTCGTTGAGTATCATAATCTTATGTAGAACTGATAACTGTTCTAACAGTAGCTCATCTAATACATTACAAATGATCATGTAATGCCATAATAAACAGTTATAAATGTATTTGTAAATATCTTTACAAGTGTTTATAAATGAATGGTACATAATTATCTCATACATTGTAAATGATTTGTTAATGACAGGCTAAGCACTTATAAATGTTTAATAATGAAACATAAAGAGTTACCAGTATGACCTGCTGTGCTGTTTATTGTAGTGGTTTTGAATTATGAGTCCAGTCCAGGTTATTACTCAGATGAAGACAAACTTACTTGTAGGTCTCCACAATCTTGGATGTGTGCCCATACCTTGGATGTTCAATGGATGTAGTGGAGGATGTTTGTGACTATGGAAATCGACCATCAGCTCTTTGGAGGTAGTTCTGCTTGCACCAGTCTACAGAATCCTGAGTCAGATCTCTGTACTCCTTGTTTCCCCATCAGTTATAAGGCCAACCATTGCAGAGTAATTTTTTTGTGGAATTTTATGAAAAGCCGGAAGTGTAGATGGTAAAGGGGAATGGTGCCAGAACTGTTCTCCGTTATCCCCCCCGTACTGCAGATAATCCTGTCCAACACATGGACAAAAGTCCTCACATAGTGTGACCGATTTGTGAGGTAATTCAGGATCCCTAAGGTGAGGTGATGCTCCAACCCTATACACTCCAGCGAGTCCATCAAGGATACAGTTAGGATGGTGTTAAAATCACCTGAGAATTAAAACACGATTCTCAGGAACCATGTAGGACGGGTTTACAAATCCAGACCTCGAGAGCTGTGGCCATACCAGTTTTAGATGCATCTCTGCTCCCAACACAGCTGATTCAAATTGTCCAACTTCCTCCTCAGCATGGCAAAGTTCTTCAGAGACCTGCTAACAAGCCATCATTTGATTCCGGTATGCTGAACCAGGGAAATGGCTAAAAGATCAATGGCCGCTGGCTGCTCTGCTTTGTGACGGCATTCCATGGAGGCCGCCATTGCTCCTCCGTTGCTGTAGTACCTCCATTTGGCCGCTAGGCCCCAATTGAAAAGCACTGGACTTTAGACACGTTAAAAACAACTTTAATGCCTGGTGCCCATTTTTTTTAAAACTTTCTATGGCTATATATTCTTCCTGAGATAACGCTGGGCTCATAAAAAACCTGGGCACCAGGCTGGTTTTCGTACGATAATTTTTTGACATCTTGCATAATTAATGAGGGTGCCGAGCCATGTATAGCATTGGAGCTAAAGACGCGGGAGCAGAATGGGCGTGATTACGACCGAACTACACGCCCCGCGAGGGCAGAGTCTACAGTGAAGATCCTGCCCCTATTCCCTTTTTAGGAACATGCTTCGTCAGAGCTGGGGAGGAGGAGTCTGTGAATCCGCCATGAATTCCCCCATGAAAGTGTCATTCTTGTAAACGGGGAGGAGTGAGGAGGGGCTGTCTATTCTTTTTTACAGTCTATGTAAAAGATTAAGGATATTGAACCCTTGAAACCTGAATTTGGGGATCCCTGGTGTGAGAGGTGGATGATGGTATCATCCTCTCCAAAGCCAGGCTGGTATGCAAACTGAAGTGGGTCCAATGATGAGCTCTCTAGAGGCTGATGCTTTTCAAGGACTATCTGGTCAAGGGTCTTCATCAGCTGGGATGTCAAAGCCACCAGTCTGTACGTAGCTGTGGAAGTCCTTTGGATGTGGTTTCTTTTGGACAGGTACCACACATGGCGTTTCCCATAGCTGCAACATTTTTCCTAGCTTTCAGGCTCAGATTAAAAATGTGTAGCATTACCCCATACAGTTGATCCGCACAAAGTTTAACAACTCTTAAGGTAAGAATGCTTTGAGGTGAATATTTCTCAATCTATTGGTTTGTTTCCCAAATGATAACTTCTTTGGAATATAATGATGAATCTTAAGTGTGTTTCATCAAGATTGGATTAAGGTGTTTGCAGTGGGTGGAAACGCATACTGAAATACTGTAAGGGAAGGGTGCATTTGAGTAACTGGAGGTTGGGAGAAGTCGAAAAATATTTGAGCCATCTTCAAATAAATGTTTGCTGAGGTTAGAACCTTTAAGGTAAGACTGTAGAGCACATCACCCCAGTTCTTAAATCCCTTTCACTGGGCTCCCTGTAGCTCAGAGAATAGACTTTAAAATACTCCTACTAGTTTATAAATCACTGAACGGTTTAACACCAAAGTATGTTGGAGATATGCTGTCACTATACCAAGCAAGCAGGACACTCAGGTCCTCCAACTCTAGCTTACTTAACACTCCTAGAATTAGAACTAAACAGGGAGAGATGGCTTTCAGCTTCTATCCTCCAGAAATCTGTAACAAATGTCCCATTTCCACTAGTACCAGTACAGTACGGAACAGGATGCTTTGGCGTGTTTCCATTACCTGCGTCCGTTCCGAACCGACCCCTTTTTTCTGACTGACTATGCCTTGGTTCCAAGCGTGCCGAAACGCCCACCTATGGTGCGGTAATATATCCCTCTCACTCCTGCAGCACCGGTAGCTGCTCTTTGGTCTGGAGTTGTTTGTCTCAGAGTAAGCTATAGTTTAAAGTTTCAAATAAGCAGCACACTGCAGTTTACTGCAAGCAGACTAAAATTATAAAGAAATAAGTATGATTAACAAATTATATAACCCTTAAAAAACGTGGTGGTCTTGTCTGTATATATACTATTGAATCCACAGATTTTACCATGTTATGTTGGCTAGTGGTTAGTGATGTTGACTCCCATTCGGTAGGTCCGGTTTTGTGTCCCACTACTGGTGAAGTCTTTTTCATAGATGTCCTCCCTAGTTTCAGAATAGATTTTTTCTAGATTTGTTTTTAAAAATTATTACTTTTTTTTTTGCTTTTGTATTTCAATAAATTAAACCAAAAACACAATTTTAATGGTAGAACATACTTTAAATTTTAGGATTTTCAATGCACTATTTCAATTTATTTTCATGACAAAATAGGATTCCCCTGACTAACATTATAAAACAAGGCCAAACCCCTCTTATTTTACAGGATTAAAGGTTCAGAATAGAGGATGAATATTTACAGAAACACTAGGAGGTAGGGCTAGGCAATATGGCTTAAAATTAAATCAGTTTTTTTTGTGTACCAAATCTGATTTCAGATTTTAATAAATTCTTTCCTGATTTATTTATTTTTTTCCGTAAGAAGAAATTGCAAGTGATAAAAAATATTTTCAAAAACCTGCTTTTATTGCAGTCCTCCTGTCCTTGAGCTGACTTGGATTTAATGTCTAACTAAAAACAATCTGCAAAGCATCCTTGCAAAACAAGAAAGCTAGATTCACATCACTCTGAGCTATGAAAGTCTAAGTAGTACATCGGTTAAAAATTTTTTTTCTGTATCCAAAAAGTAAGTCTTCAACCACGTAAAAGAGATGCTTTTTGCTGGAGCTTTTGTTGTGACTGCATTTTGCTGGAGGTTTTGTTAAGCTAAGCCCGCCCACGTCCTCGCCCACTACAGTTCTTTTGAGATGGTAATGGTCACACAACCTACTCGTTCCGGGACGTGCTGACCCGTTCCATACTGGCCCTAGTGGAAATGGGGCAACTTCCAGAAGAATGCAAAAATGCTGAATTGTTACGCTCTTTTAAATCAAAGATTAAAACTCTACTATTCAGATCTGCCTTTGAGTCCTAAATTGCATTTTTTTTTCACTCTGATTTTCATGGTTTGATTTTTATTCCTATATTTTAACTGATTCTGTTATCTGTTTTTAATCTTTTTGAATCTTTTTTCTAACATTTTGTATAAATTAGTTCTTTATACCTCCCCTTTTAATTGTTGGATTCTTGTTTTATTTGTTTTTGAATACATTTTATTTTATTAAATGTTATTTTATGCTACAGTTACTAAAAACATTTCTTTGGTGATGACCTTGTTTGATTTTCATATTTTTGTTGTGTATTTGGTTTCATTGCCACTGAATCGTGTAAAACGCCTTGAATGCCTTGTGTTGAAAGTGTGCTATATAATAAAATGTCCTTGCCTTTATCCAGATTTTAAATGATTGCTTTCAAAAGGTGCTCTAAAATAATTGGGTACTATTGTTGTTAGGGCTGAACGATTAATTGCATTTGCAATTGAATCGCAATATGATAAAATGCAATTTCCTAATCGCAAAGGCTGCGATTTGACTTGACGTAAACATATCTGGTAAAGTCACGTGACTTGCAAACAGCTCAAACAATGTAGAGAGAGAAGGAAACGCTGCACTTTAACCTGTTATAAAATGTTTTAAAGCTTAACAGAATCCAACGCTGCTCAATAGTTGGTACCAAAGAGGGTACATCAGTTGTGAGAAATTATATCTGCTATGAAAACATTGATGCTGCGCAACGCCAGGTATTATGCAGAACCCGTCTTGGTATTGTTGCTGCCTCACGAGATACACTGCGAACCTTTATCAACACCTAAAAACATCACTCCACCATATTTGAGAGTTGCACGGCTAAACTGACCGCCGCCGGTGTTTCAATTTCCAGTAAACAAACTTCCAGACGACAGGGATCGCTGACCGAGCTGTTTGAAAGAATCACTCCTTACGAACATAAAAAAACGGCACACGGAAATAATTTGTGCTATAACGGGTTTTATAGCCAAGGGTATGCTTTGATAAGCATGATGAATAAGCTAGGATTCAATCTTATGAACACAATTTAGCCACATTTTACCTGCGCTGTGTTAAATATGCCAACAGAAAGTTAAAGCCGCACCGAAAACAGCGGAGTATTTTGAAACAACTGACCTGTAATCAAACCGCACTACAGAGCCATACCAGAGTCTGAAAGTTCATTAGATCGATGGAGAATTAAAAATCAGAGCTTGTTGCTTCAAGCATCCTTCTTCCCGGATAACCCCACCGGGGGACCTGCCAGTTGGGATCAAAAGGAAGAAAACCTTGAAAGCAGAACGACGCCGATGACAAAGTGTGATGATTAAAAGTAGATAAAGTTGTATATAATTGCCTTTGTCTTAAAATAAGTCTATCTTATGGAATAGAATAAATTATGTATAAATAAATCTGTTTATAATACACAATATTTTTGCTTGCATTAATTTAAAAATGCATGACAAAAGCCCCATTAAAATAATTGCAAATTAAATCGCAATCGCAATATTGAAGAAAAGCATTGCAATTAGATTATTTTCCAAAATCGTTCAGCCCTAATTGTTGTTTTGTTTTTATTACTTAAATTGGTACACTTGCATTGTAACTGGTGTTCTCTAAAGGAATATTCAAGTCCTTTTTAGGTTTGCATTAAATACAATTCATGCAACAGTCATATATTTGTTAGCTCTACTGCAAAAGGATGCAACCAACAGTGATGTTTGTGTAATCTTGAGCTGTTATTGGAAAGCTTTTCAGACTTGTTCACTAAAATCCACCTTTAAATGGGCCCTTAATAAATTTTTAATACCGTAATTGGTAAAACGGACGATGCAAGGTGTTAGTGATGCAATGGATAATGTTGGCATTATAGAGGCAGACTGAAGATAGTAGTAATCACATGGTTTTAGAAACTCCAGGCACATCTATAAAGACTGTTTTCAGAAAAGGCCCAAGAAGAAGAGATTTAGACTCTTAGTATTGATAGACAGTTATCCCCAACAAGAATGGCCGCTGTTATCATGGAAAGCTGACCCTACTTCCCATGAGTTTGCCTATTTTACTCCAGTATTTTCTTTTTGACTAGAATTTAAAAAGAAAATTATACTTCAACAGAACAAAAATAACAGTAAGAATAGTTGGCAATGAAGAAGTTCAGGACGATGGAACACTGAGCAAACTCACTAGGGCAGTAAATCCCCCCCAAAAATAAAGTACATTAAAGAGTAACTGAGCCCCATGAAAAAGAATCATCCCGTGCCCAGACATTCTACAAACATGGGCAGTTGCAGGAAAAGCAGACGGGCATGGCCAAGTATGAAGGAGGAGCGTGGGGGGGTGGGGTGGGGTGGGGGGTATGGTCTGGAAGACAGTCACGGATGAACGCACTCGAACTAATATGGCATGGGGCCAGCATGGTCCATAAAGCTTTACCTTCGGTTAAGGGAGAAATGCGGTCTCTTCTCCAACAATCCACCGTAAAGAGAGGCTTTATGGAGCACAGCGGCCAAACACCATATCAGTTCGAGTCGTTGGCTCAAGGCACTAAGTTGGCGCTGCCTGAAGCCAGCAGCACATATAGTAGCAAAGAAAGCACAGAGAGCCTAGCACTAGCACAGAGTAGTACATGTGCTAATAAGATGGTGCTTAGCTCAGTGAACCCTACTCTGGAAAGGGGTAAAGTGGCTAACTTATTCTCTAACAATCATCTTTCTCTCCAGCAAAAGTGCTGCCAGCAGCCACTCTGCTACGGGGCATAGTTTTTAAGGGAAGAGAATCCCCCAGAACAAAAAGACTTTGACAGAATGGATATATCTGCTTTCAGGATTAGTTTAACATACACTTCAGCAGAATGATTGCACTCTTGGAAGTGTAGGAGAGATCTGGGTTCCCTTTCACACATGCTGTGGGGTTGACCAACAGTCAGGGTTGTCTCTCGTTCTCACACTGTGCAGTCTGGTGGGGGACCAATATAGTCTGTTAATAATTTTAAACTGTATTGATCTGGTACTAAGTTCATGTGAGGTTTTCCTGTTATTCATCAGTTTATTCAATTCCTGTTTGATGTGGGAAAGGTGAGGTCAGACCTTCATATAAGGTTTTTCAAGTAAGAACTTTCGAGCAGCATGAATGCCACATGAACTGTATCTAAAATCTTGACATTACAGAGAGTGTCAGAGCTTGGTGGGGCTGTTGTGATACTGCTAGAGTTTTGAGGAAGATGTCTGAGCCAAAATTGATTTTTATGGCGGCTAAACTGCTGTTCAAGAGGGGTTAAGGACTCCAAAATGTTACCCTCATGTAAATTACCCAGGACAAGGATACTACTCTCAACCCACTGCCTCCAAGAATGGCTTCTTTTCTATACTTGGGGTTTAACCAAATTCCTGATTAGTGGTCCAGATTTTTTCAGATTTAGTCTTGCTCAGCAGTGAGGCTATAACAAAATGCAGAGGAGGTATTAGAGCATCACATAATGTAGTTTCAATGCTAAGCCATGGAGGGACACATTCTCAAGCTAGAATCATGTGAGCAGGTGTCTGCTGATTGACTGCTGAAGGAGGAGCAGCTCTCTCAGAGCTCTCCTGATCGGTCTGATTTTTCGCCTTATTCTCCCCTTATAGTTTTTGTTTTTAGTTTTCCTCTTAATTTATTTGCCCAGCTTCTGGAATTATGCTATTAGACTCGATCGCCTTTCCTTTTGTGGGTTACTTCTGAAAGACCTCTGAAAGACTGGGGATTAACAACATGGCGTTTTGCTTAGATGAAAACTGTGATAAACTTCTCCTAAGATAGGATGCCTTGGAAAAACGGCTCCTAAGTATTTAAGCAAAAATACGCCTTCTGGGAAGAAATCTGGGGCCGTATTCACAAAGACTTATCTTAACGCTAGGTGTTACTCCTAACTCGCGCTAAAATGTCTTACGTGGGAGTTGTCATCTAAAACCTATTCACAAACGCACTAAGAGCTACTTTTACCTAGGAGAAGAGTAGCTAAGAGTGACGTCCCGTTGCTATGGAAAACGTCCTTTCCTCTGCATGAGTAAATACACGGACAGCAGTGTGATTGGTTGTTAAATGACACGTGTGAAACCAGGAAATGGAAAACCTATGAACAGCACAAATAGCAGAAATAATGCATGATGACATCTTTCTGTCGGCCATGAGACTGACACTTTATACAACTTACACACAATAGCCTACTTACAGAGAAGGTGAAGTCTAAAAACGAAAAAAACGTGAAATGCATCATATTACCCTGCCTTACGCCTGCTGATAGCTGGGATAAGCTGTATAGATAATGGATGGATGGATGCATCATATTAAGGGAGTGATTGCAAGTAGGCTGTAAACAATTAGGCTGTCTAATGAGCAAATCAGCCACATCTTAAATAGACCCCCCGCCACTACCGTGAAAAGCACCTCGTGAACTTAAAAAAAAAATTAGTGGCGAGAAAAGGACAAGGAAACCTAACTGGTCGCAGGACCAATTATTACTAGTGTCCCAGTTGGTACTGGAGAGGAGGACGGTCCTCAAAGGGAGATTCGGAGCCGGTATTACGAAAAAGAAGAAAAGGGAGGCATGGGTGGACCCAGCTCATTTAGCCAGAATATCAAGTATATTGGAACAAATGTCTGAATGATCACTGATGTACATGTTCCCATTTGTTCATTTATCCATTTTAATTTTCTTAATTCTATATATTCTTTTGTATTGTTGTTTGATATGGATAAATTACATTGTCCGGAATAAAGATGCATATATATATATATATATATATATATATATATCACAACCATCCATCAGCGAAGACTCTATATATATATATATATATATATATATATATATATATATATATATAGTCTTCGCTGATGGATGGTTGTGATATAGGTACCCAAGTCGTCCGCGTTACAAAGTTGCATTTTCCCTGTGGCTAAATATCTTAGTGTCGCTAAACATTTAATTTCTGGACTGATCGGGTTGTTATACGTTTAGTTGGAAACGTGATTGCATCCCGCACCAAGTTCAAAACCTTCACAATCGCTTTGGGAGTCTTTGTGAATAGGTCTTAGGGAGTTAGAAGTCCTATCGACTTCTATTAAGGACTCCCAGACTTAGAAGCTACTTTTAGGCTTAAAAGTTGTTGTGAATTACTTTTATCTTAAGAAACTAGGAGTCCTAAATTCGGCAGTTAGGACCTACTTTTAGCCCTAAAATTCTTTGTGAATACGGCCCCTCGAGATTAATGCTGGATATGGAAATGAAACAACACTATCAGTAACACGGACGCAACAAGAACCTGCAGCACTGTGCTCACTTGGTCCAGTCTTCCTCAGAAGCCTTAGAACACTATTCTATCACTGAGGCGCGGAACGGGAAGGACACCACACACTATTGCGAACAGTGGCCAGCTGTAAAAAGACGTTCCTCGACACCTGCTACGAGAAAGAATAAACATATCCTATGACTCCTCTGGAATTGCCCTGAATAACAGATTTGCAGCTCTCCGCTCCCTGACTCACGCCCGAGCCCCGACAGCCTGCCAAGGAATCCAGCCACAATAAACCACGGTCGGAGATATTGAAACAAGACATTTCTGGCGTCCTTGAGAAACTACAGAGACTGAACATTCCCATCTATCTTTCTGGAGCTCTACCAACAGAACTTGATGAGGAATTCTCAAGACTGCGTATGCTGCACAAATTATTTAAAAAAAAAAACCCTGTGCTGATTAATTTGGGTGTATAAACTATTTTAAAATATTGGACCAAAACACGTTTTCATACAAAAGAAATGTTATCTGAACAAAAGTGGACAGAGACTTTGGAACTTTAATCTGTTCAGCTATCTAAATCAAACGGCCCTGAATGTTTCCAAACGAAGACAAACTGTTTCAAACAATCTGAATGTTCTCATACAAAGGCAAATGGGTCTAAACATTGCCCCACCAGGGCGAGGGCAAAGGAGTACAGAGACAACACACTTGACTCCCAACCAGCATAGACAGCCACTATTGGAAATGTACAAGCAGATAAAACTCCACCAGGACAAAAAGTATTCAGACTAGCAAACAAAGCTGTAAGCAGGGCAGCCGAATCAATCATTCACCTGCCTTTACACCAAATGACTCGCCCTGTAGGACCTTCTCTGAAGCAATCGGGGCACAAATCATAATTGGGACAGAACTAACACCAAAACTTGGATTAAATCAACTTCCTGAGACTGATATCATGCCCATTTCCCAACTGGTAGTAACAAATATTGGATATCGAAGGGAACTCTACAGTAGTTTTATTGCCCTGAATTTCCCTGGCCTCCCTGAACAAAATAGTACTATTCCAGTGCTTATAAGTAGCTGAAAAAAAAACTAAATCCAAACATTTGCATACTAAACAAAATCTTAAGTCTATATCCTGTCAGAAAGCTCAATTACCCATCATCAAACCACTTAAGCAATCAGGCAAGATGTCTCAAATCAATTGCTTGATCACTGAGCGTAATGTACAGGCTCTATTCTTAGCTCAAACCTGGTTAAATGTAATTGAAACATAGCAATTTTCTAAGCGAGAGCAGGAAACACAGACGAGGTGGGGGGATTGCCACAATTTTCATTGCCTCAATAACTTTTCCCCTGGGCACATTTGACTCTTAAATATCTAGCCACAAAGGATCCTAGCAAGGCTTTATTTATAAAATTATATTTAATTTCTTCAATGATACTAATGACTGTGGTAGAAATCTGGGTGTCTGAGAGGCCTCGGATGAGAAAACAAAACAAAGTATTAGCTATATTTATACATAGTTTTTTATGTGCACGGAGAGCCTCCTACTGAGGACTCTGAGGGGTTTCATGAGTGAGTTGCACTACCATATGGTTGAAAACTCCAAAAACTTGATTTTGCATGATATAGCCCTTTTAATAGGTTCGTGGGTGGCTCTTAAAAGAGCCAGTGTGGCCACAAAAAGCCCCGCTGTCTCTGTAGAGTAGTGAGCAATAAACAGCTTCAGAGATCATAGTGAACCAGGCAGCTGCACTCACACATGCTGAATTCGATGGAGATGGTGCTCTGCTCCCAGGTTCTGGATGCTTGCTGCTGCGTCACTAGGTCAACCTTTGCAGGAACGGTCTCAACATTTAACCTGGTCAGCTCATAGAGCAGAGTCCACTGGGAGCTTCTGGAGGGTCAGGAAAAGGAGGGAGGGAGAAGGCCAGAGGAGCGGTCCCGGCCAAGGCATCTTTTTAAGCGCGACCAGTTCGCTTTGGACTCGCCTCAAGGTGCGAATGTGCAAGCGACCAGCTAGGGGCGTGTGGGGCTTTGTTTTTTTTGTTTTTTTTAATGGTCGCAAGAGGAGCTAAATATAGTGACACAGTTGCTACCTTGGCAGCGCTGCTCTCTTCTGGATTGGGAAGTCACAGTACTGTACGCAGTCACATGACTCAAGGCAGCATTCATTTTTTAAAGGGCCAGGAGCACCACTTAACTAAAACACATCTTTCACATGCTTTTTTAGATACCAAATTTACCGACACGGGCAAAATTACGTCAGTAACGGTCATAGTTTTCTGTATTGGTAAATTGTTGGTATACCACCCAGCCCTACAGTAAGATTAACTACCATAACTATGCAGATGAACTCAGCAGTACATTATAATGTCAATGACTATGTTCCGATCCAAGCACAAATTTAAATGCATTGAGCAAATCAATAGCTGGATGTCCCATAACTTTGTCGAGCTGAATATAAACCAAACTGAAGTAGTTTTTTGGGGTTTTTTTGTTGATTTTTGCCTAAAGAGGAATGATCAAGAGCACACAGCTAGAGTTAATAAAACTAAAAACTAATGATCAGGCCTGTAATCTCAGACCTGAACCTACAGGGTCACATAAAGACAACAACAAGGTCAGCCCTCTGTCACCTGAAGAACATTTCTAGTATTAATCAGTCGTCTGGAACCGTTAGGTTCTTTCAAATCAACGTTTACAAATTCTGCTGTTTAGGGATGCTTTTGAGTAATAGTCTAATATAGATTTTTGAAATAAATTTTCTTTTTATGCTTTTCCTAAATGGCTGTTTTTAATCACATGCTGTTTGTTTGCTACCCCCAAAATAAAAGCACCTTGAAAGGTTTTCTTTTATTAATTCACATCTTTTATGCTTAATTGGAATTTTTTTTATTTTCATACTTTTACACTTTTTTTCTTACTAGTCTTTCTATGTTTGTATCATATGTTTTTGCTGTTTTTACGTTCTGTGCTTTTATCATGTTGGTTTCTTGACTGTCAAAGCATCCTTGCCTTGCCTTATGCTGCATTCAGACCAGCCCTGTTCAATCTGCTTGAGAGAGTATAAGGACCCATTATCTGTCACTTTTTAATCGAAGTTTGATGGATTAAAAGTGGGCGGGGCAATTAAAGAGGGGAGGAGGGTCAAAGGTCCTCGCCTGGGGCTAAATAGTTGGTTGGGGGAGGGGTAAGGGTCAAAGGTCATCACCTGGGGCTAAACAGTTGGTTGGGCAAGGGGTAAGGGTCAAAGGTCATCGCCTGGGGCTAAACAGGTGGTTGAACGGAGGGGCTAGGCCCCGCGGGCAAAATACTTTCTGTCAGTCACTCGTCAAGCTGGCGTTGAGGCGTGGTTTTTGTAGGAAAGGAGGAGTCAGGGTTTCTTTCGCCAAAACATCGGAACCACCAGATTTATTTTCCTTCAAAAAAGCGTCGGAGCAGGTCGTGTAAAAGCAGAAGGGAAGCGCAGTAATTCTCCCATCCAGGGCTGAAAAAAGGTGACACTCTTTCTCTTAAAATAAAGCTCTATAAGTAATCTCTATAATTAAACACTCCATATGTGTTTATTTTATAATCACACCTAAAACCTATCTCTCCAAAGCATGACGAGTAAAAACCATTGATTAAGCTCAAAAACTTTAAACACATTTCCCCAATGCATGATAATTAAACTATTAATACCTTTTAAAAACTTTAAACGCATCTGTTTGGGTTTTTTATACAAAAACAGCTACTATCTGTATGTATGTTTGAGTTAACCTTCTTAAATACAATGAAAAACAATTTCAGTGCGATAAGTTCCTGTGCCGCTTTTATATTGAAAACGCACTTCCTCCGTGTATGCATGATTCTCTGCTTGACATCAGTAAAGATAAATCACGGTGGTGGAAAGCTTGTTTAAATTATAGAAAAACACAGAATTAGACTTTGTCTAACCTGAAAATGGTTTCCTTCCTTTCTCTAACCGGAAAATGGTTTCCTACTTCTGTCCAACTTTCTATTAATTTTGAATCTAAATTGCTAATGATAATAAAAAATTATGGCAACTATATTTACAACGTACAGGAAAAAAGAAATGATGGATGGAAAAAAGGAGGAAGGGAGAAGGGTGTATAACCGAATTCAGACCCCTGACGCTGTTTACTCATAAAAGAGAATGTGTTTTCACTGTCAAAGATGGGGGGGGGGGATTAAAAGAGTAAGTATTTAGCGGGTTTAAAAAGAAAACTAAACTGGCCCAACCCTAACCCAAATCCATATGTTCACATTTGTGAACGTATGACGGAAATGTTTTATTCTGTTAAGCTGAGAGCGCTCTCTCCATCTCAAAAAACTTTGTCATGAGCTATCTAGGTTCAAGGTACCATCAGCAGCTAGTAATCAAGTATACCTAAACCAGTACAAAAGCGGTTTTATATAGATGATAGACTACCAAAAACATAACATTGTAGGAATAAAACAGTCTTAATAGAATTTCCTAACTGGGGAACATATAAAAGTTTTCTATTTTAATACTAATAAAACAAAAAGTCTATTCCTTTTCTTCTTTAGCTTTAAATTTGCTGCTGTTGTTGTTGGGTCTTTTTCCTGTATCATTAGATTTTTGTGTCATTTCAAAAGCCCATCAGTTACTGATAGTAAATTATTTTTGTAATGGTTATCAAGCAAAGCAGTATTGACAAACGATTGTAACGGTTAGTGACCTCCTTATATAATTATTTTATTACCAAAATAAACCACAGGCGCTGAACAGAAAAAGCTTTCCCCCGTTCCATTCTGTTTAATAGGGGAACCAACTAAGATCTTGCAAATATTGTGATTTTTTTTTAAAGTATTTGCTTTACCCTTCAGTTAGTTTTGCAAAAAGATCCTATCCTGTCTTATCTCCAAGTTTCAACAAGAAATTATCAAACAGGAAAAGCTCACACTATATTCTAATAAACACATTTGAACACTGAAATATCTACAATGCATCGCCTACACGATGAATGATTGTGAAATAAAATACATATTTCATTGCTCAGGGCTTTCTCTCTTCACTTTAGCAACGATGACTTTTTTAAACCAAGTTTGCACAATCTGCTTTTCTCTGCTGCTAAGGTTTTTCATGTGTATGACCGGTAAAACAGTTTTCCTCTAATGTAGTTTTTCAAATATCTGACATAATTGAATTCTATAACATATTCGGTATACAGATGAGGTCATTTTTCCAAATTAAATTTTAAAGATAAACTTACAACTGGTGTCATTTATCCAAACATTATTTTTATGCATAAAAAAATTGTGAAAACCTTTAAAAACATACACTTTTTATATATTTTTAGAGTAAATAACAAACAAACCTAGTATACAATACTTCGTTGATATTCCTGAGACATTTTTCTCTCTAGACTTCTAAGTTACTTTTTAAAATATCCCAAATTCTAGTCTTTTTACGGTTATCCGATCAATACTGATGAAACGAGCCGCAAAAGTATTTTCGATACATGGATACAAACCTGCCATTGGCCAGGACAGTACTCAGTGAAGTTAAGTAAAATGGGGTGAATCAGACATTGTTTTAGTTTATCATTAATAAGATGAAGAAGCGTCTTCCCTTTAAAAAACAAAATTGCAAGTGTATCTCTAGAATCTATATATGTTAATGAAGTACTATAGTTGTGTAAAACACATTAGACGGATGCATACAGTGTTTGTGTTGTTCCGTCCATCCATTGTCCAGGAGTCGGAGAAGCAGTTTAAGCAGAGAGACCTCTGATCCCTGGCCAACCTCTGAGCCCCTCCACCATGTCCTGGGTCCTCCTCAGGGTCTCCTCCCGGTTGGGGGGTGCTTGTAACACATCACCAGAGAGGCAATGCGCTCTTTAGATTTTGAAAGCATTGTGAAAGATACAGCTGTCTGATAGTACTCTATACCAGGACCTTCCAATCGATGAGTTTGTTCTTATATTAAGCGGATTTAGGGGCAAAGTTTATTTTTCTCTTTATTCAAACATTAGACAATCTTTATTTGTACATTGAGGTATATTAGGTGTGATCTGTAAGTCTCATGTTTCTTCTCTGCTTAACAGAAAACACTTCTGCATCACCGAAGGTCTCTCCTATCATCAGTCCTAAACATTTTTATAATGTTAGTTTAATCACAAATGACATAAGCATTATGATCGTAGGCTATCCACTTTCACCGCATCTCATGTGACTAAGACGCAATCTAAAAAGTAAAAATGACATTACCTCAAATTTCTAGGGTGCAACACTGAAAAATAATGAGTAAATGTAAAACCACACAAATGTTTTTAATACCTTATCGCGCTAGTAATTCTAGCTAAAATGGAATAAGTTGCCACGAACAATTACAGCTTTTACAGCAACATACAAAACTGCATAGTACAATTGAAGATTAAAACAACATTAAGCTACTCCCCACATCCTTGTACCGTGCAGTCATAAGGCATGAGATTTTTTTTCATTTTTTTTTTTCATCCTGCAGTTCCTCCATGAACATTTTGACAAAGAACTGCATGATCGTAAATGTCATCAGTCTTGCTCAGAGTTTTAAATTAGTTTTGGGTAACAATCGATATTGACTTATATCTTTGTAGTTCAAGATAGTGATTAGTGCGAATACAGGTCTTGCGGTTAGTTTGAGCTTTTAAAGAATGAAATCACGCAGCAAAAGTACGTTAGGTTAATCTTGAACTCGTGTAACATTACTTTTTCATACTAAACTATTATTTCTCCGTACGGTAAATGTTTTATTGCTTTGTCTACAATTTGGGGGTTGATGGGGTTTACTTAACACTCTCAGACCATACCTAAAAAACATTTTTAAATGGAAGAAGTTGGATTGAATAACATTTCACATGTTTCAGATCTTTCACATAAAGAAGGTACACTGTAAACCCAAATGTTCATTCAACTTAAAAATGTTAAATTCAAATTACTAAACAGCTGTCAATTCTTTACATAACTTAGGAATTCTAAGTAAACTGTACTTTTTAAATGATCTAGCTGTTAGTAATTCAGTGTTCAAGTTCAAACAACTTAATATCATCAAGTTTGCATTTTGCACCCGGTAAAAATCTGGTTCAAACCAGTTTTACAGAGCTACACTGATAAGAACAAAACTGAGTGAGGCAGAACAGAGGGAATGTTGAAACCAGCAAGCAAATTGTCCTGCCAACATTTGAAGGTGAATGACCGGAATTCAGGAACAAAATGGTGAGTTAAAACCTACACTGGTATCAAATTGACTGATGTTAATAACATAATTTGAATAAACTAGCTCAATTTGCTTGATAGTTTCTCAGCTAATGCTAGCTACATGTTAACCGATAATCTCTGGTGATATTGGATGTTTGGCCAGCAATTACTGTCACAGACTGCTTACTGTTGCTTTAGCTAACAAGTAAAGACAAGTTATAGAAGGTGCAGAACTTGGTAGAACATATGGTGGGAAGAAATAAGACATTTGTAAAAAAGACAAGTTGAAGTAAATCAATTGCATATTAATTAAATACAGTTTCACACTCTTTTCTATGTTTGCAGGCCAAAGCAAAAAAATCTAAAAAGTAATATTTCCTGACCGGCAGTTTATTTTTATCTTATATCACCTGAAGGACCCATAGTACTCATCAAAATTGTATTAAAGAGTAAAGTGGCGGTCCGGGTTAATGCATAAAAAAGATCAACTCGTTTTACACATGAAAATGTTTTTTTATGTCTCAGGTGTTGCTACAGTGCAGCAGAGTGCTTATTAGGAGCCTGAGACAGGAGTTCTATGAGGCCCTTGACCACCAAAGTCCCAGACTGGCTTATGGAAATGTTTAAGGCAAAGAAGGGTTTACCAGAGTGGGTGTTGACTGACCAGATGCAACAAACAAAGGTTAGTATATTTTAATTTTTATACTTCTATCTAAGAATGCAGTCGGTTAATTGATCGAGATTGAAAAATACCATATTGTATAAGAATGTACCGGGAATGTGAGGTATGCTGTTTGTAGATGCTTTCCTGATCTTTATTCAGCCTAATTTCAATAGTTACATTTTGTTAAAATATTTTCTAACATTAATCCCTTACCAACCCATTGCATTACCTGGTTTTCTCAATCGATTTGTAAATGAGGCATGTAAATAGCTTTCTGTAAAAATTATGTGAAGCACTGGGTTTTTTCCATTATAAAATGGTTGTGCTTTTTAATTACTGTGTACATACATAATGTTAAGGATGACATGGACCCTGTTTTCATCGTGTGATCTCCTATCTCCTTCCATCAGGCTTTAAATATGATGGAGTTCAGATTCCTTCGCGTCATTCCTTGAGATCATCCACCCTCCTTTTTTAAGGCCTGCGTTGTAAGGAACTTTTATTCTTTTTTACCTCCTCTCACTTCTCCTCCCATTCCTTAGTTCCACTTGTTTAATATCTTCCTTATTTTTCTGCAACTTTACTTCTGTTTTCTCTACTTCACCCTATAGCTAAACTCATCTCTCTGAACATCTGTGTCATGTCTTACAGAATACTGATGGTGTGGAAAGTTTGTACAACAATCCTTCAGTGTGGCTCCTCTGCCATCAGCGGGAAAATATTTTTCCATGCATGCCGTCCCTACATCATAATACAACCTCAGTGGGAATCATCTAGGAAGGAAATATAGTGATGGATGTTGAGAACCTGCCCCCGGCCATGTACATTGGATAGTTCAATTCAATTCAGTTTATTTATATAGCGCCATTTCACAACAGATGTCATCTCAAGGCACTTTACAAAAAGAGTTATTACAATACAATAGTTGAGATACAGAGCTTAGAAGTCCAAAGGCAATGTACATGAACACTTGTGATTTTGTTCATCAGATACTTTTGAACATAGGTAAGACAGATCTAAAGAAAGGGGGAGAGTGTGGTTCTAGATAAATTAGTAAATTTAAAGATTCCAAAGTTCAGATGGGCTGAGTTTATCCACAACATTTCAGATGGGTTCAGTATTGTGAAATATTGATTTTTGTTCTTGAAAAAATATATGTTCAATAAATATCTGTTGTGTGTATTCATTTTATGCCTCTATTGAATGAAAGATATATTTTGATTTTTAAGAACTACAAAAGTTAAGCTTGGGGAGTTAGAATATACAGTGAATTTCATTTAGTAATGGAGTAATGCTTACTTAACAAGATGAGTTAAGTAAATGGTTGCTCAATTGTTTAAACTAAATATTTTCAAGTCCATTAGTAGTTGACCCCCAACTACTTCACTTCACTCATTCAACTAATGCTTCATTACTTTAAAAATTACAGACGAGTTACCTTAGTTTTTTTTTTAAGTAGATTGAACTTATCTGAGTTTACAGTATACTGAAAGTTCAAAGGGCAAAATATTTAGCCTTAAGGTTCTTAGTGTGAGAATTTAACAGGAAGTCCCAAGCACGAGTTTCGTTAAGCAAAACAACTATGATTTAGCGTAAAAAAAGACATTTTGGTACAACAAAAACAGGAATTAGAAACAAGTGAAATGAATAAACTTTCTGAAAACCTTAAAGAGAAATCTCTTTTTTTAGACCTAGTTGATAGACCACTATTGTCATTTTTTGCAGGGTCTCATGAGAAGCACATCATTTTCAAAACTACATTACAAACTGTACCGTAAAACAATTGATCACAGTTGTTTGAACCCTCATAACATTTTTATTAACAAAAATCAGAAAAGTGTAGCATGCATTCTTATTTCCCTCTGACGGTTTTAAATGAGCATCGGCCTTCAGAAGTTAAACAAAATTCATCGGCTTACTCTCAGACTAAAAACATCTGAAGTGTATTGTTAGTCAACTTATTGAAATTGTACTGAGAAACCACAGGCTGTAATTTGTATATGTAATGCGTTACATTACTGTTTCTTTTAAAAAGAAATATATTCATGTAACTCCCAAAACATTGTTTAAATCCCCATCTCAAAATGGAAAGAATACTTTATTACCACAAACAACTTGTTGATTTAGGCTCTTTGCCTAAACTGGCAGACTGGGTAAGGGAGGGGTAAATTAGAGGTGATTGTAGAAGCAGTTATATGGCACCTGGTAAATTCTTAACCCAGACTATTCTACTTTACTAGCAAATCGCGAGAAAACCCTTTGGCTTATACCCTGTGTACTTATTGCACAAGCTGAAACTAAATGCATTGAATTTAACGAAGAATGTTTCAAAAGCTTCAATCATCTGTAACTTTACATTGATCATAAAAACAGATTAAGTGACCAAAGGTTACTCAAAATGGTAACCTTTTATGTAATAGCAACTAGCTTAAGGTTTTAAACTGAATTGACAGTCAAATGATGTGCCACAGTTGAATGCAGGTTATATAAGTAACCAATATCGCAGTGTAGTTATTCCCTTTAAACTAACTCTTCACTCATGGTGCCAACTCTTACACCAACAAATAAAGTTCACAACACTGAACAAAGCAAAAACAACAACCAACACAAACATCACAATAAAAGTGCAGCAAATGCCCCAAATAGAACAAAATATTCAAAAACACTGATACCCACAATGCACCTCGCACACTGTAGGTCATGCAGCGGCCCCTCCCCCTCCCTTTTTATAAAACTAAACACAGCAAGGTATCTCTACTAAATCTGAAGATATGACAATCGTGTACTCCGAATTTCTTGAAAAGAAACGACAATCTTTTTACCAAAACCGTGTCTTAAATAACTTTCACTTCATGATTCCCATTTCCCATAATGCATTAGGACATCATTCGCCTTATAAGAAAACCGTTAGTCAGAAAGGTAGGGAATCCAGTAGGAAAATTTTTTTTCTTACCCATAATCCCTTGGGAAATTGTATCCTCTTATCACTAATAACTTTTAAGAGAAACTCAACATCTGAACCAAATGTGAGAAAAACTAATTTTGAATTACTACTCTCATTTACCCATAATGCATTGGGGGGGTTAGCCATAATTTTTTTTAGGAAAAATGAAACAGTGTTCCAAATCAATGTTTCCAGAACTGGTTTCTAGTAAGCGCGCAGTGAGAAAACAAAGTTGTCAACAAATGTTCTCCTGTCCTGGGGATGTAATTAGGTGCGGCTTCAACAGCTGTCTTCTTGGATTTGTGGCATAGTCAATGATTAAAAAACATCATGTTGCATTTTGAGAGTCTCTTGACAAAGTGATCCTCTGTACTAATATAACAAAAACTTCTCTTTCTTCCCTACCCTACCCTACCTACCCTGTCTGGTAATTTGGAGGACGTGTGGTGTATGGGGATGCAAATGGTGATGTTAAAGTGAAGCCCCATAGAGCATCATGATCCGTGGGGCCAATCTGTTCAAACAAGGTCAGCAAGCGTCTGAGGGGCTTATCCTGGATTGGGAGGAATGGGACTGCTTAGGTTGTCTGTCCTTTGGTTTCCGGACTCTTGTCCAGGCTGGAGGGAAACCCGTCCTAGTAACTACACACGCAAATTAACCTAACGGTGTCAACTGTTTTGTTATTTTTCATCCTTTCGTGGATGCTGCTTTTGACGTGTGTGTGGAGACGTATCGCGTTGGTAAGACGTATCGCGTCATTTCCTGTTTTGTGACTAACTCGTTTGTAGCAAGTCGGTGTTTCTCTCTCTCTTGAACTGATCTAACTTTCTCTGTCAATAAGTTTTTTCTGAGTTGCTTTAACACACAAACACATTAAAACGTTAATTTTCTTCACGGTTTGGGACTCTTTAAGCGTTTTACTGGGTTAATTACTTTGTTCTTAGGTAAGGTAAGGTACCGCTTGGTTAGCTTAGCTTCACGGCTAGCATGGCTTCGGCAGCTTTCTCTCTTGTCCCTCCATCTCTCTCTACACCTCCTCCTCCTCTTTCCTGCTCTCTCTGTCAGATGTTTAGTTACTCCTCCGCCTCATTTAGTGAAGTTGGTAGGTGTAATAAGTGCAGCATTTTTGTAGCTTTGGAGGCGAGGGTTTCTGAGCTAGAGGCCCGGCTCCGCGCTGTAGAACAGCCAGGCCCAGCAGTAGCTAGCGCGGAGTCAACTAGGACAGGACCTAGCCGTCCTTCAACAGCTCCCGTGCAGCCGGGACCTCAGGCGAGCTGGGTGACTGTTCGTAGGTAGACTAGCGCCAGACCCCAGTCCGCGGCCAACCTCCAGCCCCTTTCTCTGAACAATAGGTTCGCCCCGCTCAGCGACGCACCCGCCGAGCAGGAGAGGCCGATTCTTGTAATTGGCAGCTCCATAGTTAGGAATGTGGCTCCAGAGACACGAAAGACCACCGTCAAATGCCTTCCAGGGGCCAGGGCTGCGGACATTAGGTCCCATCTGAAGCTTTTGGCCAAGGACAAACGGCGGTATAGCAGGATCGTTATCCATGCTGGTGGCAACGACACCCGGCGACGGCAGTCGGAGGTCACTAAAATTAGCGTAGCTTCGGTGTGTAGGGCTGCCAAAAAGATGTCTGACTCTGTAATTTTTTCTGGTCCCCTGCCTGATCGTACTAGCGATGACATGTACAGCCGTATGCTTTCGTTCCACCTTTGGTTGTCAAGGTGGTGTCCAGAAAACGATGTGGGCTACATTGATAACTGGGGGGCCTTCTGGGGAAAACCTGGACTGTTACGTAGAGACGGCATCCATCCCACCGAGGACGGAGCTTCGCTTCTTTCCAGGAACATTGATAGGGTTATCTCTAGTTCCCCAAAGCCGTGACAACCCAGAGTCCAGCTCAGGGAACCCAGAGTCGAGCTCAGGGAAACCAGAGTCCAGATCAGGGAACCCAGAGTCCAGCTCAGGGAACCCAGAGTCCAGCTCAGGGAACCCAGAGTCCAGCTCAGGGAACCCAGAGTCCAGATCAGGGAACCCAGAGTCCAGCTCAGGGAACCCAGAGTCCAGCTCAGGGAACCCAGAGTCCAGCTCAGGGAACCCAGAGTCCAGCTCAGGGAACCCAGAGTCCAGCTCAGGGAACCCAGAGTCCAGCTCAGGGAACCCAGAGTCCAGCTCAGGGAACCCAGAGTCCAGCTCAGGGAACCCAGAGTCCAGCTCAGGGAACCCAGAGTCCAGCTCAGGAACCCAGGTCCAGCTAGGGAACCCAGAGTCCAGCTCAGGAACCCAGAGTCCAGCTCAGGGAACCCAGAGTCCAGCTCAGAACCCAGAGTCCAGCTCAGGGAACCCAGAGTCCAGCTCAGGGAACCCAGAGTCCAGCTCAGGGAACCCAGAGTCGACTCAGGGAACCCAGAGTCCAGCTCAGGGAACCCAGAGTCCAGCTCAGGGAACCCAGAGTCCAGCTCAGGGAACCCAGAGTCCAGCTCAGGGAACCCAGAGTCCAGCTCAGGGAACCAGAGTCGAGCTCAGGAACCCAGAGTCCAGCTCAGGGAACCCAGAGTCAGCTCAGGGAACCCAGAGTCGAGCTCAGGGAACCCAGAGTCGAGCTCAGGGACCAGAGTCAGCTCAGGAACCCAGAGTCGAGCTCAGGGAACCCAGAGTCGAGCTCAGGGAACCAGAGTCGAGCTCAGGGAACCCAGAGTCGAGCTCAGGAACCCAGAGTCGAGCTCAGGGAACCCAGAGTCCAGCTCAGGAACCCAGAGTCGACTCAGGGAACCCAGAGTCCAGCTCAGGGACCCAGAGTCCAGCTCAGGAACCCAGAGTCCAGCTCAGGGAACCCAGAGTCCAGCTCAGGGACCAGTCAGTCAGGGAACCAGAGTCCAGCTCAGGGAACCCAGAGTCCAGCTCAGGGAACCAGAGTCCAGCTCAGGGAACCCAGAGTCCAGCTCAGGGAACCCAGAGTCCAGCTCAGGGAACCCAGAGTCCAGCTCAGGGAACCCAGAGTCGAGCTCAGGGAACCCAGAGTCCAGCTCAGGGAACCCAGAGTCGAGCTCAGGGAACCCAGAGTCGAGCTCAGGGAACCCAGAGTCGAGCTCAGGGAACCCAGAGTCGAGCTCAGGGAACCCAGAGTCGAGCTCAGGGAACCCAGAGTCGAGCTCAGGGAACCCAGAGTCGAGCTCAGGGAACCCAGAGTCGAGCTCAGGGAACCCAGAGTCGAGCTCAGGGAACCCAGAGTCGAGCTCAGGGAACCCAGAGTCGAGCTCAGGGAACCCAAGTCGAGCTCAGGGAACCAGAGTCGAGCTCAGGGAACCCGAGTCGAGCTCAGGGAACCAGAGTCGAGCTCAGGAACCCAGAGTCGAGCTCAGGGAACCCAGAGTCGAGCTCAGGGAACCCAGAGTCGAGCTCAGGGAACCCAGAGTCGAGCTCAGGGAACCCAGAGTCGAGCTCAGGGAACCCAGAGTCGAGCTCAGGGAACCCAGAGTCGAGCTCAGGAGAGTCAGCTCAGGGAACCCAGAGTCAGCTCAGGGAACCCAGAGTCGAGCTCAGGGAACCCAGATCGAGCTCAGGGAACCAGAGTCAGCTCAGGGAACCCAGAGTCGAGCTCAGGAACCCAGAGTCGAGCTCAGGGAACCCAGAGTCGAGCTCAGGGAACCCAGAGTCGAGCTCAGGGAACCCAGAGTCGAGCTCAGGGAACCCAGAGTCGAGCTCAGGGAACCCAGAGTCGAGCTCAGGGAACCCAGAGTCGAGCTCAGGGAAACCAGAGTCGAGCTCAGGGAAACCAGAGTCGAGCTCAGGGAAACCAGAGTCCAGATCAGGGAACCCAGAGTCCAGGTCAAGGAACAGGGACTGCCACCCACCCACTACCCTATAGAGATAGTTTCCCGTTCACTACCCAAAACTAATGAATTAAAAGTTAATGCTACTAGAGCAAAGTATAAAAATCTCATAAAGATAAATAAAACTCGGACTGAACATAAAAACAAATCAATTAAATGTGGTTTACTAAACATAAGATCTCTCCCCTCAAAAACACTCTTAGTAAATGACTTAATTTGTGAAAATAATATTGATTTGTTTTGTCTTGCAGAGACATGGTTGCAGGAAGAGGACCATGTCACAATAAATGAGTCAACTCCCCCTAGCTACTTAAACTTTAGTGTCCCTCGAAGTACTGGTCGAGTTACATTCCTTTGAGCATCTAGTTTTTAGCTTTCCTCATACACATAACAAAGCAGTAAAGCCACTTTTGTTTGTGGTCTTATATCGTCCACCAGGACCTTATTCTCAATTTTTAGATCAGATTTCAGATTTTCTATCTGACTTAGTTTTAAACACTGATAAAGTCATTATAGTCGGAGACTTCAATATTCATGTTGATAATGAAAGTGATGAAAGTGATAGTCTAAATACAGCTTTTAAGACTATCCTAGACTCAATAGGCTTTACTCAAAATGTGCAGGGACCAACACATTCTTGTCACCACACTTTAGATCTTGTGCTGTCTTATGGCATTGACTGTGAAGAAATAACAGTCTTTCCACATAACCCTATCCTCTCTGATCATTTCCTTATCACTTTTAAACTTACTCTAATGGATCATATCAAACCTGAAAGAAAACTTCATTATACCAGAACGTTATCAGACAACGCTGTAGCAAATTTTAAAGAAGCTCTTCCAACTTTAATTTCCTCAGTTTATAAATGCAGTACAGAAAACAGTGATTTAACTCGTGACCCCTCACAACTTGACATTTTAGTTCATAGCGTTAATTCCTCCCTGCGTCGGGCAATAGACAAAGTTGCCCCCTTGAAAAGGAAGGTGGCTAGCCATAGAAGATTAACTCCCTGGTTTAATTTAGAGCTACGTACCCTAAAGCAGAATGTTAGAAAACTAGAGAGAAAATGGCGCTCCACGCATTTACATGATTCCTTTTTAATATGGAAAAATAGCTTATTGCTATATAAAAAGAGCCTTCACACAGCTAGAACAGCATATTATTCATCTTTAATCGAGGAGAATAAAAATAATCCTAGGTTTCTTTTTAATACAGTTGCCAAACTCACACAGGATCATAGCTCTATCGAGCCAACCATTCCCCAAGCTCTAAGTAGTGACGACTTCATGCAATTCTTTATAAATAAAATAGACTCCATAAAAAATAAGATAATTGGGAACCTTCCCAATATGCTTGCTTCCTCCTTAGTTAATGAGGCAGCCTCAAAAATGGTGGAACCTAATATATGCTTAAACTGCTTTAATGCAGCCGAACTTTGTGATGTACTAAAATTATTAGCTTCATCTAACCTTCAACTTGCGTTTTAGACCCAATCCCAACTAAACTCTTAAAAGAAGTTTTCCCTCTGATCGCTGCTCCAATTTTAAATATAATGAATCTATCCTTAGTCAATGGATATGTACCACAGGAGTTTAAGATTGCTGTAATTAACCTCTACTTAAGAAACCCTCTCTTGATCAAAACGACTTAATTAACTATAGACCGATATCTAATCTTCCCTTCTTATCTAAAATTCTTGAGAAAATAGTTGCACACCAGATATGTGAGCATTTAAACAATAATGAGCTGTTTGAGAAGTTTCAGTCAGGCTTTAGAGCCCATCACAGCACTGAAACAGCTCTGGTGAAGGTTACTAATGATATTCTCATAGCCTCAGACAATGGACTGGTGACCATTCTGGTCCTGTTAGATCTCAGTGCTGCCTTTGACACTGTTGACCACAATATTCTCATAGAAAGGCTTCAAAGTGTCGGTATAATAGGAACAGCACTATGTTGGTTTAAATCTTATTTGTCTAACAGATTTCAGTTTGTTCAGGTAAACAATAGATCTTCCTCAACCTCAATAGTTACTTGCGGAGTACCACAGGGTTCAGTGCTTGGGCCGATTCTCTTTACTATATATATGCTTCCTATTGGTAAAATAATTAGGCAGCATGGGATAAAATTCCATAGTTACGCAGATGATAAACAGCTATATCTATCCATAAATCCTGATGAATCCAATCAGTTAGGTAGACTACAGGCATGTCTGGAAGACATAAAAACTTGGATGACTCTAAACTTCTTGCTTCTAAATTCTGATAAAACAGAAGTTGTCGTGTTTGGACCAGAAGCTCTGAAAAAGAAACTACTTAGTCAACCCCTTCACCTAGACGGCATTAAATTAGCCTCCAGTAATAAAGCAAAAAACCTCGGTGTCATTTTTGACCAAGATATGTCATTTAGATCTCACATTAAAGAAGTCTGTAGGATTTCCTTTTTTCACCTTAGGAATATTAAAAAAATTTAGAACCATCCTGTCCAGGAATGATGCTGAAAAACTAGTCCATGCCTTTGTTACTTCAAGGCTGGATTACTGTAACTGTCTATTATCAGGTAGTCCACAAAATACAATTAAAAGTCTTCAGTTAGTTCAAAATTCTGCTGCTAGGATTTCTGATGAATATTAAAAGAAGAGATCACATTTCCCCTGTTTTAGCTTCTCTTCACTGGCTCCCAGTAAAATCTAGAATAGAATTCAAGATCCTCCTTTTGACATAAAAAGCCCTTAATAATCTAGCTCCATCATACATAAGAGACCTGATTGTTGCATATGTTCCCAACAGAGACCTTTCGCTCTCAGACTGCAGGTTTACTGGTAGTTCCTAGGATTTCTAAAAGTAGAATGGGTGGCAGATCTTTCAGCTAACAGGCTCCCCTCCTATGGAACCGGCTCCCAGGGTTGGTTCGTGAAGCAGACAATTTGTCTATCTTTAAAACTAGGCTAAAAACCTTCCTCTTTGACAAAGCTTACAGTTAGAGATATGTTTTTGTGAGAGTATTTATAGGTATAGTCAGGTCAACAGGTTAATAGAAGTAGACAGTTAATGTTAGTAGTCCAGGCCGTAGTGTCAAAAAGTGAGGAAAGAGATAGGAAGAGGTAGAGTAGCTAGGTAGAGATAGAATAATGTAAGCCAGGTAAAGATCCGGAGCCGGTCGCGGCTTACCGCCGCGGAAGAAATGCGCCCCACGGGGGCCAGCCAGCGCCGGAGAGAGGTCCCTCAAGGGGATCCTCCCGCACAGTGCGGCCGCCCATTACCTGCCGGGTTGAATCCCCCGGGCATACTGTGCGGACCCCACCGGTTTATCTCTTAAACGTTTCTCGCCCTCTTCAACTCTGTCCTCTCAGTTCTGTCTATTTTTCCTTAAGATGGTTGTCGACTATCGGTCTCATGCCGGTATTTAGCCTTACATGGAGTTTACCACCCACTTTGGGCTGCATTCTCAAACAACCCGACTCTGAGAAGACCCCGGCATGACGGGGGCCGTTACCGGCCCTACACCGTCAACGGGCTGAGCCTCGATCAGGAGGACTCAGACAGAGTGCTGGTAGCCAGGTCTCCTAGTAGCTAGGAGACAGGTTAATGTTAGTAGCTATGCTGCTTTAGGCTAGGCTGTTGGAGGACATTATTAGGGTCTGTTCCTACTTTCTCTCCTACTTCTCCCCAACTGCATGATGTGCTGTCAATTCAAGCACTAACCTGTTTTCTATTATAGTAGGTGCTCCGGATTAGCCCTGCTTGACGACCCTGACTAAGATGGCATTGCAGTGACGGAAAATTCTCCACGTCCTGCAACAAACTTCTGCATCAGTTCTATTGCTCTTTCTGTGTCTCTGTTATGTATTCTCCAAGCCACAGACGGTCGCGGCAGATAACCGCTTGTGCTGAGCCTGGTTCTGCCGGAGGTTTCTTCCTGTTAAAAGGGAGTTTTTCCTTCCCACTGTCGCTGCATGCTTGCTCAGTATGAGGGATTGCTGAGAATTTCTACACTAAACATTGTATTGTAATAACTCTTTTTGTAAAGTGCCTTGAGATGACATCTGTTGTGAAATGGCGCTATATAAATAAACTGAATTGAACAAGCTCTTTGCATTGCGGAGCTTACGTCAGGGTAAGTATGCGGATCTCCTAAGTGGGGCTTGCTTCATGCTTTAGAACCTTAACCGTAGCCACCCAGAGGATGACCCTCTAACTGACAGACCATAAATCATACACAGGCCCAATAAGGCTTTCTCCCTAAATCTAATTGAATATCTCAAATTTGTCACATCCCCTAAATTCTCTCCCCTTGTACTCAGGAGTCCAAGCTGAGGGGCCAATGGATGGTGGTCTTACGCAAGACAAGCATGGGGAGGAGCTGTAAAGACCTGGAAGACCGGAGCACCCTCACTCCTTGGCTGGCCTTTGACTTACTATCTGTTGCGCATCCAACTAGCACCTACCGGAATAGGTCACATTCACTTAACTTGCTTTCTCTCTGATGGATGGTGGCCTTGGGTTAAGGTACGGGGGCTGTAAAGCCCTGGAAGGACAGAGCTCGCTGTGGCTGGTCCTGCTCAGCCCTCTCATTCTTTAACTAGCCTGGGAGCTGCTGTTTATCAATTAGAACATCAATTAGAATGAGACCAATACTGAATTAATCAATTTACCATTAAAGTGATCTTCCACCTGTGAAAAAGGAAAATTAAATAGATGCATGAATACTTTTTAATACTTCCCTTCCAAAGCTAAATAGATTAACTCTTCCGATATCTTCACCCGTTAAAAGAAAAAAAATTCTATAGACCTTACAGACATCTTACACCTGCAATCTAATATTTGATGGACCTTTTAATACTTACCTGTTTAAATCATAAAAATTGATTAACTCTTAGAAATTAATACAAAAGATTTTTTAACCTGTTACCAAGGAACTAAGCAAGTATCCTTATGCTTACCTTTTAACACTCATATATCTACCTTTAACAACCACAACATCTTAAAATAGTTTACCCTAAGGAACTAAACACATTTTTTTTCACCTTTCAAAGCTTTAAAATCAAACAGGTTTTACTGGTTTTGTAAAATAATGCCACATTCTAGTTTTCAGAGTTCCGTTGAATCTTTATTATAACCATCATTGTGCTCTGTTAAGGCCTGAAGCTGTTTAAAAGGTCTAGTGACAAACACCCTATTACGTGGAAAATGAAGTCTTGCTGGTTTCTGTAATGTGTATGTGTCTTGGCCCGAGAGAAAGTCTTTAACTTTTTCAACTTCAAATCTCCGACCACCTTTATTTTGATAAGATCGATGTGGCCTATCCACACCACCAAAACTCCCTGGATATGATGGTGTATAATAAGCTTTCTCCATCATCCTGCGCTCCATCTTTCTTCTTAAACCATGAAGGAAATTAGACAATTTGTTCTCTATCAAAGGTTTTATTCCTTTTTTTTTAAACAAAAAGATAAGACAAATGTTTAAATTCAACAAATGCAGTATAAATGTTTTAATACAACAAAAGGAAGATAAATGTTTTAATCCAACAAAAGTTGGGTAAATGTTTTTTGTTTTATTTCTAAATCAAAATTCTCCAGCACAGAATCAATCAGTCGTCAAATCCAAAACACTTTGAGACAGCATTCAGTTAGTTGAGTTGGTTCTCTGCAGAAACGTTTTCATACAATTCAACGATGGATGAATGTAGTTTAAAACCACATTTGAGTTCATGCATTAAAGTTTTTACCACCGTTGTAACTTTGCCATCAGCCGCTTGTATATGCTTGCGATGCAACAGGTTTTGAATAGCCGGTATGAATTTAGGGCCGATCATCCTTCTGGTAATCCCCTCGAAATGGAGTTGCAGATCGTCTTCATTCATCTCGCTTAAGCATTGGTGTTGGCGTTGGCTGGGGTGTGGGATTTGACAGCCGTAGCAGGTCTCTCTAATATATTTAATAAAGGTTACGTTGAACAAGTGAAGTAATGCAGTATTTATAGTCTTCACCAGCAAAGAAGAGAACCATCCATCCACTTCATCACCAATCTCCAGTACAGGCTCCAACGATGACTGCAGGGGGGCCGGCTGAGAACACCCACTTGCAGGAATAGGTGTAGACGGTATCGAAGGCTTGTCATCCGCAGGGGTCATCCCCGCTTGTGCGTTGTCATCAGCCGCTGCCGGTAGACCTCTGGCAGCAGGGGTGTAAGACGAAGCAACCGCGGCGGTGCATTTTAGCCAGGTATCAAACTGTTCATACGTAGGTAGACTGGAGGTGGGCGATGCTTCTGGAGACGTCGGGGAGGCCAAGGGAGTGGGTGGATGGTATGGTCTGGGAAAATCCATCTCATCTAGCGATTGCGTGCCGTACAGATCTTGAGAGGGATCAAAAGAGCTCCAGTATGTTTGTAGAGCCATATGAAAGCCGTCTTTCTTCATTCTGTTCCCGTAATTGGGGGTGTGCTGAGGTTTGGTCACGAACCAGTTATATGTATGGTGGAGTAGGGCAGAGCTCAACGGAGGTGGGGTTAGACTAGGGAGGAGGAACCGTTTTAAAAGGGAGCGTTTTTTTCACTTCCTTGAACCTCTTCAAACGACTATGGCACGCAAATGGGTAGGTGATCGCAGGTTCAAACACCATGCTGAAATCTGCAACACCCTCCAAAGGCGCCGAGAGGATGGTGGTGAAACGCATTGTCTTTACAGAAAATGCCCCAAACTCCTTCACCGGGACGTCTTCTTCGTTCTCCCGTCTGCTTTTTACGAGGAATATATCGCTAGGAGGATTCACACGGGATTGACACATGGTGAAGCCGGTAACATCTGGATGTTGAGTTTGCGCCACTTGCCATCCGAGCTCATCAGGAGGCATTGGCCAGTTTTCTTTATCGTAATCATATTCGCCACAGATCCATGAGCATGGTCTACCAGTCAACCAGACCTAGTCCTCGGGGGCAAGGGGCGTAGGTGTTGAAAAGTCAGGGTTTTCATCATCGTTCCTTTGATAAAGGTAGAGTAGGCCGACTTCATAATTAAAAATGTAACAGTTTTCCATCAATACCGTACCGCTTTAAATCCCATTCGTTCTGCATAATTTCAACAGGAGGGTGTAAAAGAAAACGACCATTTTCGTCCGTCTTTTTTTTCTTGTTCAAATTAACTGGTTCGCTTTTAGAAGAAACCGGGGTTGTTGAGAGAGAGGCATCCATCTCTGCGTTAACTTTTTTTGTTGTTGAGACACTGCTTTCCTCAAAATAATCTATGCCTTTTCTCTATTTAAAAGTGGAAAAAAAACACCGACTCCTCCTTTCCTACAAATCCACGCCTCAAAGCCAGTTTGACGAGTGAGTTTGACTAAGTGTTGACCGCTGGTAACCCCAACCCCTCCCTAACTGGCGCCAGCTTGACGAGTGAGTTTGACAGAAAGTATTTTGCCCACGGGGCCTACCCCCTCCCTTCAACCACCTGTTTAGCCCCAGGCGATGACCTTTGACCCTTAGCCCTCCCTAATAGCATATTTGACCTTTTGAGTGACCTCTACCCCTCCCCCAAGCACCTGTTTAGCCCTAGGCGATGACCTTTGACCCTTACCCCTCCCCCAACCAACTGTTTAGCCCCAGGTGATGACTTTGACCCTTACCCCTCCCCCCAACTAACTGTTTAGCCCCAGGCGATGACCTTGACCCTTGCCTCTCCCCCAACCAACTGTTTAGCCCCAGGTGAAGACCTTTGACCCTCCTGCCCTCTTTAATCGCCCCGCCCCCTTTTAATCCATCAAACTTCGATTAAAAAGTGACAGATAATGGGGCCTTATACTCTCTTGCTTGAATCAAACTCTAGTTTATTTGCCAAGAAAGTCCAGTTTATTTGGGGAGGTGTGAGGGAGGGCTACAGTAGAGAACATTCTCAGTGTGGAAAGAGGTAAAGGAACATAAAAACTACCAAATACAAAAAGACTGAGACATAGTTCTTTCGCAGGGCTATGAAATCCATTACCCCATCTCTTAGATCCAATATCCACCCACCTATGAGCTGAACACTCTTGTCAACTCTGTAGACCGATGCTGCATTTTATGCATTAAAGATTGTAATATGTGTAATATATTTACACTGATCATTTAAATTTATTTAATTTTTTTATTTTATTTTATATATTTTTGTGCTGCTAAACAAAATTGAACTGTTTCGCATAGTGACAGTTAAGGCTGCCATAAACTATTATTTTGATAATCGACCAATCACTAATTATTTTAGCCGATTAGTCGACTAATCGGATAACGTGTAAATTGATTTTTAAGGTGATAGCTCATGTAACAGTAATGAATTGTAAAAAAATAAGTGATACAGCAGACATATGACTTATACTAAGGAAAATGAAGTTACCATAACCACTGCAGCCATCAAGTAATATAACAGCCGTTTCAGTCAGGAGCGTCATCAAAACTACTGAATGATCCTTAGAAATAGCCTTCCTGCCCGCAGTCATTTAACATCCAAAGTCAGAGTAAACATTGCATTCTGACAAAATATGTATTTTAATGAAATAATAAGCAGCAGGTTTTTTTTGTTGCGACACCTGCACCTTGATATCTTGTAAATCACAGCAGCAGCAGCAGCTGCTGCACTCTGTTCAGTTTATGAAATCAGAATCAGCCTCGAAGCAGCAGCTCAGGCCATAGAGGACATCATATAAGAGAATTTGGACATTTTCATCAACCTATGAATACTCCTGGATACCTAAGAGAGAAGGTAAAAAGCAGACATGTCGGGTAGAATGGAGAAAATCATTCTTCTTTTGGTGCTAATGATGGCAGCTAACTAAATCAAAGCCTCCGGCCTTTTTTGTCAGCCACAGCAGGCTTCCCTTTAAGGGGCTAAAACAACATTGCTGTATGGCTGTGGAAAGCCGCTTCTACTTTGTGAATTTTGCATTACATATGCTTCACTTTTTTCTTATTGAAACTCTCTAGAACGTTCGAGCTATGTTGTCGGCTCACTGCTGTTAAAGTTTTTCTAAGCTGCAGCTGAGCCTGATTACCACAACTACACATGTGTGTGAGGGGCATAAAGGGACAAGCTTTTTTAAATTTAATGATGTCGATTACCAATTTTTTTTGCCTACAATTTTACTAATGAACGTTGTTGTGACGAATCGACAAATCATGGCAGTCAGTCCTAGTGACGAGAAAGATTCTTGTATCTTGTAATTGCCAATCAAGCTTTTCAGATTCAGACCAAAGTAGCGAACACTAATCCACCTAAAAACATAGGTCTCGGTTCGATTAAACAAACTGTGCTGCGGTTCAATTGCATATGCGACCTGGGCCCGAACCTAGAGCAGGGAGCAGACGATTGTGCAGGGCATCCTGGGTAAATTCAATCCAAACAACCACACATGCTAGATATACTCTAAGGAATAACTCAGGGGCTTGGTAAGTATAATTATAATTAAGTTAGATGACCTTAATTAAATCTCTAAATATCACCAAATCTGTTCCTTAGGTTAAATATACTGAAAAAAAGCCTAACTGTTCAACACCAGTTTCTGATTTGAATGGAGCTGTTAGAGTTTATTTCAAAGAATAAATTTTGTATTTGAATCATAGAATGTTTTTTAATCTCTCGGTTAGAAATGTACGCCAAATAACAGACTGGAATTCATACTTATCAGTATCTTGAACTGCAATTATCTATGATTCATAATCGATATTTGTTCCCCAACACTAACCTAAAACTTTGAGTAAGACTGACCTTTGCTGACTGCAAACGAAGAGCAAGGCCTCATGGGAGATTTTCTGCACAATAGTGGTGTGCAGGAGTTGGTATTTGTTTTTTGTATTTGTGTTTGTTGAGGTGGGAAAGAACTTGTAATTGAGTAAAATTCAAAATGGGCATAAAAAGCTTATTTTTTCAGTTACACTTCTAATTTGTGATGTATTATTTTAATTATTATGGAGATTCAGTATTGGTTGTCTTTACATGGTAATAAACATGTAACAGGAAGTTAATTGAAAATGGACCAATAGAAGCAAAACAGTTGGGGGGGTTGTCCTGCACACCATCTTACGGTGCATTCACACCAAAAGCCATAAAACACGCTGCACGCCCCTAGCAGGATTCTTGAAAATTTGCACCTCAAAATGTCCAAAGCAAAGTGGTTGCGCTTCAAAATATGTCATTTTCACGCACGTTAAGCTGGAAATACACACCTTGTGGGAGGACCAGGACCGCCCCATGGCTGTCAGCTGGCCTTATCCCTCCCTCCTTCCCTCCCCTCCTCCCAACCTTCCGGGAGCTCCCAGTGGACTCTAGTCTCCGAGCTGACCGCGTTACATTTTCAGCCTGGCCTCAGGCACAAGCTAAAGACCCAGTCGAGCGACAGCAAAGGGATCCATAAACACCCAATCCTCTCCGTGTCCGCGGGCCCAGTTTGAGGAGCTGATGTTCCGCGTAGGTTCAAGCATCGCCCACCAAGACACCAACTACAATGCTGAGCGGCTGTCCATCTTTCTGCAGTTAGTAAAAGTGTATAATATACTCGTGCGAGATGTGCTGTGGTGGAGACATTACCCATCAGGCCTGGGTCGTGGTTACTCCTTTAGAGAGGCTGTCTGGGTAAGGAAGCAGTTCATGGCTCACTTCTCGGCGGAGAGAGCGGGGCCTTTACAGCCACAACGGATCTTTAAAGAGCCAGCCACAAACGTCTTAAGAGCTTTACTGTCTAAATGGTTTACCTCTTTATAATGTTAATGTTTCTCTGTATAGAAAACAGCTGGTGTCATATAGCTTGGGGTGATTAGCAACGGTGTTATTCAGTGGGTGTGTCCAAATTCATGGTCTGCATCCTCTAGCGATCCTTCCTACCTGGATGAAGGAGGATGGGTCCTTCAATGACTGCAAAAGCCGGAAATAAGTGTCTGAATTTGAATGAAAAGGAGGACGTATCTGTGGGCCGCATTTGAAAGATCTTTTGAATTTGGACAGCCTTCGTGACGGTGACTCCATGTTAGTCCACATCACCAGGCTCCCGATTGGTTGATTCGGTGCAAATTGATGCCAAAGGTTTTCAACTTCAGCAGCTGATGCAAAAACGTTGGTAACACGAATGCACAAAATTGACCACGTAAAATGAGGCACGTATTTTCGGACAAGCCTCAAATGCCTCATTCGTGCTAATCGGTTTCGCATATCAAGCAGAAAAGCATTTTCGTGATGCAAATCTGCTTCTGACATGACGCGGCACCCCTGATGGGCTTCTACTTTGACGTTACCTGACTCAGGATGCTTCAGACGCGTTCGGTGTGAATGCATCATTAGAGACTGCAGTGCACAGCTGTGGGTTGTCTTCCCTGACTGTCATGCGTTCGTTCTGTCTGACTGGTCATAGCAGCTGCAAAAAAATCTGCTCCCTCATAGTTTTGCGGCGCAAGGACATGAGGAGAGCAGGGAGACATTTCACTCGAGTGACCAGCACCTTTCTTGCTCCTGAAAACAAATTTATAGTTAATTCTAATTCCAAGTTTTTACTTAGGTTAATTTTAAAATATTAAATAAATTGAACCATTATTTAAAAACAAAGTTTTGCTCTAAGTTACATGTGCCTAGCATTTTAGGATTATCGGCTTAATTTTTTTATGTGGTTTCATCTGCTGTTTTAACTTACAATTTCATCTTAAATTTATCTTCTGTGTATATGCGTCAAATTAGTCGCTTTATTAGTGTTGCTTGACATTGACAAAGTTTGAGGTCTGAATGCACCATAAGGCTGAAGGGTCCGAACCCCACCCTGGTCTACTAGGTTCTGTAATTTAGAGAATTTTAGTCTGGGACAGTTCCTATTCCAGAGGAATCTGTTACTAAGCTTGCCTAAATACTGCCAAAATGTTTATAATATCTTAAAGGGATTTGAACTGGAAACTCCTGGAGAACATAATTGGATCTAGAACCCAGGTATTTTTAGTACATTAGCTTTCCTCCTCAGTGATGGGTAGAGGAGACAATCTTCCAATGTCTGATTCAGATGTTCAAAAGTAACCTTTAACGTTAAGTCATCCAGCTTAGGTGGAAAAGTAACATCAAGGTATTTAATAACATTTATAGGCCGATATAAGTTACTATTCTGAAAGAGGGATCTAGGGCAGTATAAGGATAAGGGAATGGCTTCTGATTTCAGCCAATTAACTTCACAGTGTGAGATTTGGGAAAGGTAATCAGCCCTCCCAAGAATGCCTGAATCTCCCTGATTTCCGAATGTAGCTCGGAAGTATGTAAAGAGTATAGTTGTTTGAACTTTGAGTTAGTCTCCCAGGGATAAGTTAATGAATTACCATTTGTGTGTCTAATAGCAGGTATAGCACTCATAGCCTCCCCATGTTTTATGTAAAAGTTAACATTCTACCAGCCTTTTGCCCTTCCTGAAACTGTTTGTTTGGCTCTCAAATAATCTCACAAAGAAAGGACATTAACTCATATTTAAGACAAGTTGGAGGTGTTAGATTAGTAAGTGACTAATTTCATCTTTTTCTCCAATTCAGTTTGTTTTATAATGTTATTTTTCTGAAATGAAGTATGCTGAATTATAAATCCCCTTCATATTTCTCCAGTACTTTCAAATCAAAGTTTCTTTTAAACCTCAGATAAATTTGAATGTAGTCAAAGTTAAAATATTTTCAACATTCAGTTCCGATACTGCGGTGTATCCTGATTAAACACACAACAATATTTTTTTTTATTTTGATTGCCATGGATTACAGTTCAGGAAAGCACAAAATATCGATTAGAAATTGTTATTCTTGCCATCACATTGGTGCAGTAGTCCATGCAAAAGAAGCCAGACAACAATTATGGTACTAAGATTGAAATGTAATGGTAGCATAAACTCATTCGTTGTTTTTAAATATTTTAGAAGGAGCACACTGATGCTTCAACTTTGTTATAGTCTCCTCCTGGCACGTTACAGTTACCTCTAGATGACGTAGCAGCCTCATTAGATACAAAAATTCCTTAAGAAAAATCAACCTCATGTAAAAACAAGAAGTCTCACTTTTATCCTCAAGGTACATGTTTGTCGCCCTTATTTTTATTTTTTTTTTGGGGGGGGGGGGGTTTGAAAATGTAGCTTGCAAAAGAAATCTAAATATTTGCACTGAAAACTGAGGCTTAGAAAGATAACAAAATTGAGTTCTGACTGTGCCTGTGAACTTAGTTGATGAATAAGCCAGCAATCTTTGGGTGAAAAATCAGTTTATAAATCTTTGAAAAATAAAACCTGTAATGGACTGGCAACCTGTCCAGGGTGTACCCCGCCTCTCGCCCGTTGACAGCTGGAGATGGGCACCAGCCCCCCCGCGACACTTTGAAGATTAAGCGGTTTAGAAAATGAATGTATGGATGGATGGATGAAAAATAAAACTACAGAATTAGCATTTGAAAAGTGTTAACATTTTTGGACAATATGCATTCTCTCCTTCAAGTTTTCACATGGGTCAATTACTCCCTGTAGATGAGGATGATGGAGACCACTAAAAAAAACTAATTCTGAAAGAGAATGAAAGTGTCAAGAATTTACCTGGTGATATTGCTTTATGTGAGCTTGATCTTGCTAAAATAAGCACATTAAAATATTTTGTACACATCATAGACATTGTGGACCTGATTTATCAACCGTTTGCACTTGTTAAAACCTGCGCAAACCGCATAGCGTTGCCAAAACAGGTGCGTTGCGCCTGTTCAACCCGCAACAAGACACACGCTATCCTTTTACCGTTTTTGCCCTTTTTTTTGCCCGGTTCTGTAAGCAGAAGCAAAATATTGGGAGAAGAGGCAAATAAGTAGGCGTTTCAGGTGCAGTGTGATTTAATAAACATAAGTGTTTGCGCTGGCTATTTTAGCCTCTAATTTTAGCACTTCTGAAAAGCAGGTCTTAATTTTGCGCTACCACATTCCACAGAAGTTTATTATTGACAAACTAAAAAAGTCATTCAACCACAATAAGTAATTTACACTCTAATGGCCATAAACCAAAGTTATGTAAATATTGACACGTTCTCTCCCCAAAGACTCATAACTCACTACGCTCTCATTATGTCTCCAACAGGTGAAGACACGCTGAGCGCAAAGTGAGTTGTAGTGAATAACCCTTCCGGAGTCAAATTAATAAAATGTAGTAATCATATACAGTACAATACCTCAATGATAATTGGCATTATATGTAACATTTTAAAAAACAAAATTACGATATTTTAGATTACATATTTTCAAGATTACACTTTTTTTCTACTGCAAATTGACATTCCATAGAAGCCATGATGAAGTGCAATGCATTTCAACAACATTAGTAGAATAAGGACATTTTAATGACCTTGTTCTGGACATTCTGCAGTTTTAATCAGTCTAATGATGCAATACGATGTGTGCATGCAGCATAGAGTAGCGCATGTACATCGCATTAATTACATTTATTATTGACAAACGAAAAACAGATTTCACAACATTCTTCGCCTCCTTTTTTTTTTCCAAAGACACATCAGGAATCCACATGCATATTTCTCCTCTCTAGCCGGGGTGTAGCTCCAAACTCAGTATTTGATTAGTGCTACTTGCGCTATGAATTGGTCACGGAATCTTAGTAAATCTGCCATTACTAAAGCCCTGTTTACATGGAGTGGAAATGGGTATAGCTTCAAAAATGGAGTCTTTAAAAACAGCAGTGCAATCAAAAGAAATCTCGTCCGTACAGATCCGCACAAACTGCTGAAGCTCTGTGACAATGCCAGAGAAACAGAAAAGAACACTGAGCCTGCACAGTCAACCCAGTTGCAAACACAACTATTAGAGCTTCCTTCAAAAGCATATGGTGTCTGTGGCTTTCAGGATCCAGTTTTTGCTGCTGAGAGAGGAGGAACGTAAATCATATTCTAGGATCCATAATAAGGTCAGTATTTGCTTTTTTTAAGACTGCAACACCAATACAGCACCATGTTTGTCTACTTTATCACAGAGATGTGCACGCGAGTTAAATATACGTATTGGGCGGCAACATCATACAGTATACTAAGAAAAAATGCTGGAGAATTTGTAAACACATAGACAACTGAGTCGCCGTTGCTGAATTTCTCCACTTTGGGACCTGGTTTCAAACGGTGTCCTGAAATAAAGGCTTTCTGTGGATGAGACACGCATTTCCTAAAAAATTTTCCTGGTTTCATCTCCACGTAGAAGGGGCCTAAAGCTACTGCACACCTAGTTGGCATAAACTGAGATGTACAAAAACATTTAACGTTACCTTTCTCCAATGCATTGTTTATATATTAAATTGAAGATGTGGCTCATGCAAATAATTATATGAAAATAATCATTTGCACTCTGTGATTCACCATAATAGATACTGGTATCGGGGCAGATACTATTATAATATACTTGTATCAGTATCTGTTGGTTAATGTTAGTTAAAGGCAGGGTTTACGGTTTCAATTTGAAAGACTTTTTTTCAATACTGGGTGAATGTTCTTCATATACCGATGGCAACCAATAAGTTTGGAGTTATTTAACATGACAGAGTAATCATTAATCCCTTTACAGGGATAAACCTTGGGAAAACCTCATCTAATCAAATGTCATGGTCTGTTCCGGATAATAGGGTCATAAGCCAAACTTCCGTGTCTAGCACCCACCCACCCCACCCTCCGTGCGTCCCCGTTTGTGCACGCATCGCGCATTCTCTGCTATAAACAGGAAGTCGTTCTAAAATTATCCAAAAGTTGTTGTTTTTTGAATTCTCCCTATATTATGTTGAATACAATGTCAAAATGTTCTTACCTATGAATGCACCATGTACTTGATGGAAGCCGGAGAACGCGAATCTCCACGAGAACCAATGAGACTATGCTGACTGAGCGTGCTTGTGTTATTGAGGCGTGGTTTAGGGGGAGAGCCTGAAGAAAGCAGCTCTGGAAGAAAGGGGTCAGAATTTTATTTTGAAATAACGCACTTTTGAACAGTTCTCCCAGAAACATATACCTTGTCATTAACGGATATCATGATATATATACTTAAAATGTGGAAACTGTAATGATTTCACAGAAAATGTTTTTTTTCCCTTGAAATTTTATTTTGTGGTCATTTTTGATTATTTTTTAAATCTAATTCACCGTCATTCGTAACAAACAGAAGAAAATAAAATATCTCTTACAATTCATTGCATTTTTTTATGGTCAAATTATTTTCATTGGTACTTGGGCAAGTGCCCAAGATCCAAGCATCGGTATTGTATCCAGACCCGGCGCCAGGGCAATTTAGCTGGGCAGATATTGGCTTAGTTTGGGGGATGGGGGGGGGGCAGTTTTATTAAACCCCTTCACGTTTTTATCTGCAGTGCGTTATACATTTCCAGGTCAAAACAGCCTTTTTGACATACATTCTATAAATCAGTTAAAAGGTATCTTTTACGCTGTGTCCACACCAAAAGCGTCAAACCGCGCCACATGCCCCCAGCTGGATGCTAGAACATTCGCACCTTGAAGCGTGTACAACGCGAACTTGACGCGCTTCAAATATTGTATTTTCACGCGCGAACTGGCCTTCAGCGGGCTTCAGCGGAGCTGGGGCTACAGTGCAGCTGGCGGAGGAGGACCGAGTTGGCGGAGTACTGCGTGTTCGGCCCGGGCTTCTGCGGAGCTATCCTGGGGCTACAGTGCAGCTTGGCAGTGGATTATGGACCGAGTTGACGGAGGACAGAGTGGATTACGTGTTCGGCCTGGCCTCCGGTAGAGCTTGGACCGCTGCACTGGGGGTTTGGTGAGCTACAGATACAGTCTAGCTACGGCGGAGGGATCCATAACAGCAGCGACCCTCTCATAAACACCGGCTCCTCGCCGCCTGGAGAACGTGACCTGCTCGCCCAGTTTGTGCCGTGAAGTTCCAAGCTTCGCCTGCCGAAACACCAACTACATTTCTGAGCAGCTGTCCATCTGTCTGCGCCTCGTAAAAGTTTATAATATATGAGCAGGACGTGGTGCGGGATCTGCTACCAGGTAACCAGGTGAGGAGGCCGTTTCAAGGCTGAGAGGTGCTTCTACAGCAACAACGGCTCTTTTAAGAGCCACCCACAAACCTCTTAAGAGCATTCCCGTCTAAATGTTTTTTTTTTTTTTTTCTATCTCTGTATAGCAAACTGCTTGTGTCATGTAGCTCGGGGTGATTAGCCACGATGTTGATCAGTATTTCCTCCATGTCCTGCTGAGGCTGTGACTCCATGACAGTCACAGAATCACTGAAACTCTGTCCCCTGATTGGTCAACGCGCCGCGAATTGATGCTGGAGTTCAGATTTTTCCAACTCGAGCAGAATTTTTCACGCGCTGCAAACGCCTCATTCACACAAATCCTCTGCACAAATTGGGCAGAAAAGCGTTTTCGCGACGCAAATCTGCTTCTGACTTGAAGCGGGACCCCCTGCCGCGCGTCATCACGCTCCTCCATTGACATAACATGTACACCTGACTCGCCGCTCGCTTAATTCGCTTTAGGTGTGTACGTGGCGTTAGAGACGGGCTGGCTGAGGTAGGTTCGGGGGTTTCCCTGAATGATTGGTATGTTCCATAGACTGTAAAAAAGAATAGACAGCGCCTCCTCACTCCTCCCCGTTTACCAGAATGACACACTTTCATGGAGTAATTTATGGGTGATTCACAGACTGCTCTTCCCCAGCTCCGACGAAGCATGTTCCTAAAAAGGGCATAGGGGTAGGATCTTCACTGTAGACTCTGCCATCGCGGGGGGTGTAGTTCGGTCGTAGTTCGGCGCCCATTCCACTCCCGCATCTTTAGCCCTGATGCTAAACTTGGCTAGCTAAGCTAAAGGATAATAGCACCATGCCTGACTGCTGCCGTATCTGCGCTCCTCCTACGGTTCTCCTATTTCTCAAACCTCAAAAGGTACTAGTAACTTGAAATAATTATTAAAATGTAGTGTTACTATAATTAAAGTCCAACGAAACGGCCTGTCAATCAAAGTCCGGCCCCCTCATTAATTATGCAAGATTTCAAAAAATTATCTTACGCAAACCAGCCTGGTGCCTATGTTTTTGACGAGCCCAGCGTTATCTCAGGAAGAATATGTAGCGATACAAAGTTTTTTTTAAATGGGCACCAGGCATTAAGGTTGTTAACGTGTCTAAAGTCCAATCCTTTCCAATGCTTTTTGGCCTTGCAGCCAAATGGAGGTACTACAGCAATGGAGGAGCATTGGCGGCCTCCATGGTATGCGGTCACAAAGCAGAGCGGCCATTGGTTTGTTCTAGATCAGTGATGAGAACATTTTTCGTTCTCCCAAAGGAGCTGCGGATGAGCCGCCATCATGACCCTGCTGTGTGTATGCTTGTGTACTTGATTAAGCCATCTTCTTCTATGGAGAATCATTTGGAAAATATACTTGGAAATGGCCTGATCAAGTCGCTTGCCGTGGCTGGGGTTAAATCTGGCTAAGTTGTAAATGAGAGGGAAAAAGTTGACGTCACCAAACAACCAGCTGTGTACCAATAAGAGTTACTCGCAAAGCAGTTTATGACAACAGCAAACAGAAACAAGCAAACAAGTCCTACTTCTTCCATGTTGATCTATTGTTATTGCATATCAGTGACACCACTCGCTGCTGAAACTGTGAGATATGTGGATATCTTTAGCAGATTCGCTCTTGCCCTAAAGGGCCGATTGTATATGAAGTCACGGTCAGAAATGGATCTAGTTCAAGCACCCTGAAGCTCCAGTAGTGGAAACATGGCTATTGTAAGCGTTAGTGGTGCAATTTAAACTACATACTACTCGCTGGTGTGCTAAGTTCTGCTAAAAAACTGTTTTGATTTTGTTTACTAGGTAGTTGCCGTCTTCTACTTTAAAAGAAAGCCCACCTGACCTCACAGGGCCTTCCCTCAGCACCAGAACTTTTGAGATATTTAGGGGAAAAAATCCTAATCCTACAGAAAACTCCAAGATCCCGGTTTAAGATTAGACACCATCCCATCTCAGCTTTTGATTAAAATGATATATGCCAGTCAATGATATGAATCATAGCTTTAGACATAGTATACGCTTTTTTCAGGTCACCCAAAAAGCATGAAAAAATAGACAGCTTTAAAGAGGATTTTCAAAACCCAGAACCGCTTTCTCAAACAAAAAAGTTATTTTTATATCCCAAACCGGTCCATTTAATGTCCTTCATTTAAATAGTTAATCCACAGCAAGTGTTCTGTCCGAAATCCAACATCCTCTGCTACTCAAAACGTTCATAATTCCCTTCCTTATCTGTGTCTCCCACTTTTATCAGAACTAATTGCGTGCAATTTAGCGTAATAGCTCGCTTCTTCTTTGTTGTATTTATAAACAGCCTGCAAATAACAAATTGGTGCCACACCACCACCGACTGGTATGGTGTGTGTTTGTACCACAGTCAGTACATTGCCTGACTACCCAAAGTGCTTGGCCTGGTTACATTTGCTTACCAGGGCGGGCTAAGCTGCCCCCAATGCCCGGCCATGCCACCGGGAGTGATTGAATTAGTCTGAAAAGAGTGGTATCTTTCGCATCGCTATTTGCATTTAAAAAAAAAATAAATAAATAAATGTATTTCGTTCCAACTATAGTTTTTTTCCGAACCGTCTGGTATCATCGGTCACAGCAAGTAACCTGTTTTCTTTTTCCAATCTTTTAGTACAAGAAAAAGTCATCACTGATAATGAGAGGAAGGGTTTATAGAGCTATTTGGCCTCTGAAGTCTGGCTCAATCATCCTTTTCCTGTTGTTTAGTGGGTTAATCGTCTCACTTTATAAAATGAACATCAGTTGGAGGTTATCGGACTTAACAAAGGTAAGCACTGTCTCTTTCAGTTGCAAAATCACTTTTTTGAGTAGTCCATGACTAGCAAAAGTACCATTTTTTGTAAATATTGTTCTACAATTAAGTGTTTAAAGCAGCTTTTTCCTTCTTCTTCTTTGCCTTTACAAAGCAATTAATTGGACCAGGGCACATTCCTGTATTTTTCCTTGGTCCAGTTCTGATCCTCACATTTATGTTGTTGGTTTGGAGTGAGCATGAGCATCCATACTGGTCTGCCAACATGTAACCCCCTATTTACTGCTGTAACTTCTCTCGTTCACAATCAACACAACCCTTGATTTCTCATATTCATTCATGGACCTTGGTTGTCCATGACTATTTTTCATGTTCACAGCTGTTGCCTTCCTGAACCACTTTAATTATACATATGATGACATCAAGTAAATTGGCCCATCAGGTAAAATGAGCCACTTAAGGTTTGAGCCACCTATCCTTTACATTTTTTTTTACAATTTTACTATGGTTGCAAATGATCCTGAAAATAAACAATTGATTTTATTGGTCTATAGCTGCTATGGGGCGATGCTTCACATCCAGCTTTATCTGACATACAGACAGCAATGGTGGAGGAGAAAATAAAGCAGACTCACCAGCCTACCATTGGTCCAAATACAGTCTGTTCCTCAAGCTCAGCTTCCTCCCACAGAGGACCAAGTCACAGCTGCTCCTACCACAGTCTCTGCAACTGTACTTCAGCCAGGTCCAGCATCTTGAGGAAGGTGCCATGTTACCTCGTTATGTATCACCAGCTCTAGTAACATGGTCGACTGCTCCCGTGAACAGGCTACCAACAAGTTACAACCAAGCTCCAGTTTAACAGATGCCTTTGTTTCGCCCACAGCAACATCCGGTTCAACGCAATGAAGTCCCACAGAATCACTTTTTTCTCACCATGCCACCTTTGTTACAACAGGTGACGGTACCTCAACCAGGCTTAATACCAGAACCTAGGACAGACCTAATGCAGCTATTAATAGCTACTTCATATGATCTACCTACTTTGCCCTATATACTTCACATCTGGGAAAGAGGCTGACTTTGCTCTGCTCAAAATGGCTCTAGATAACCTGTTGAGCTCACATGCCCACCTGACAGAACCATTTAAATATCAAATGTTGCTGCAACATTTGAAACTGCCAAGTGCCCATAAGCTAGCGCAAGCCTTCATGTACGATCCAAACCCATATAAATCAGCGCTAAAGGCGCTTCAAGATAAATATGGGCAACCTCACCAGCTGGTGCAGAGTGAGTTGGGAGCCATTCTAAATTTACCTCCAATTAGATTCAGAGATCCAGATGGGTTTCATAATTTTGCCCTATCGGTGCAAGCTCTAGTGAGTATGCTCCAATCGCTGGAGAGTGAAAATGGCTATGAACTCAGGTGCAGCTCTCATGTTGATAGGCTGCTCAGCAAATTTCCAGTCAATTACAGAGACAGCTGAACAAGTGATAAGACGTATACACTGCCAGATTTCTCCACATGGCTCCTGTTGAAATCACAAGCCAAGAGAATTTTATCTGTGTTTCAAGACCAGCCAAAGTTGAAGAACCAAAGGAAATCCTATACTGTAAAAATTATCAGGGTGGTTTAACTTAAAAACTTAAGTTGAATTGCTGCCTTAACATAATTTAACTGAACTTCAAGAAAAGTGTTTATTCAACTTAGTCATTTCAACTCAGAGTATCGAGTTTACACAATGAGTTATCAACTGGGCAACTTTTAAAAGTTACCTTCCTAACTATATTACATTATCCATTCATGAAAACTCACATTCTCTTGTCAAGAGAACGTACAATAATATATCCTTTCAACTCACACAATTAAGTTATACCATTCTTTAATTAATGACCAATTGTTGTTTGAACTCGAAACTGAGTTAAAAGAACTCACATTACATTACCTATTTAAGAAAACTTGCTCTCTCATGTCAAAGGAACATGCAACTACATATCACATTTTGAAGTTAAAAAACTGACTAAATTCAAAACACTTGCCTTTTCAAGTTACATTTACTCATGTTTTCAAGGCAGCAACTGAACTTAAAATCAAAAAATTAAGCAGACTAACATTTTCAAATTGTATCCCCTGTCTTGACTAATGATGGTAAGTTCACCAGTTTTCTAAAAGATTACACAGAATACACTTACAACTCAAAACATTTATTGTAACAATTTTCCCAACAGATTGTTAGAATGTTTTTGTTCAACATGCTAACCAAACTTAGGAAAACAGTTGTGGTAAAATGTTTCCAATCAGCTCTTATTCCAAGAAGTACAAGAATAAGGATTTACAGCAGCTCAATCTGTTCACATAAATGCATTTCACATTAAAGAATGTGTTGAAAAAAAAAAAGATCTGCTAGTTCAGATCATATTTTTAAATCAATCCAAAAATAAGTTGGTACCAGTTCTTTAAATCCTGAGGCTGCGGAAACTTTTTTAGCAAAAGTGCATTTTTCATATGACACAGTAAATGATAAAACAAGGCTGCCTAAAAAGAAAACAGTTGAGACCATCAAATATAATTTGGTCTAAAAAAATGAAATTGGTCAGTATTGGTGCTTGAAATCCTGAATTAAGTGAATAAGTTGAATAAGCGTTCATACGGTTTTGCATTAAAAAATAGTTATGGTCTTACATCACACATCCTGATGACATCTGATGGATCTTCGCCTGATATGTAGTGTGGCAGACCAAGCAGAGCAGCAGCCTTTCTCCTCTCATTCGTATCCTACAAGAAATGAGGCATCACAAAAAACATGCAGTCAGATGAAAATGCTTTAACACAACAAATGGTGCCTAATTTTCTAGCTATCCTAATTTCCACTTACATCTTTCACAAGGCATTCCAAAATGTCTTTAAGTTACTGCTTCTTTCCAGACTTGGTTGCTGCTTTTTAAACCTCCAGCAAGCAGTCTTGGGATCAGGTCATCAAGTCCGTCGAGAAAGGATTCCAGGAGATCTGTGGTAATGATCCTCTTGAATTCTGGGATTGGATCACCGTTAAACAGTTGGGGTAAATGTAGCTCAACCCCCATCTTTCAACGTACATGAGTGTCTTTTTAATGACTCACTATTGTTCTTTCGTTGTAGGTTGCAAAGCTGCAAAATGTACAGCTCCACTTCATCCATAGTTGTAGCAAAACTTTAATGAATGGATCACCTGTACCTAAAAGAAAGAACATACATTTTAGAGGATGGTTAAAAACAAAAAAACAGTCATATCAACTGTAAACATGACAAAGAAAATGTATACTAGTTGGGTTGGGGGGAAAAAGAGAAAAGGATGTACGAGCATAGAAATGGTGTTCTTGATTACTTTGCTTACTTGTAACCATACCGTCAGTGACTGACATAGAAAGTAACATTTGTTATATAACATTAATTTCAGAAGAATATATGACTACTGTTTTAGCTTTCTTGTAATAAGTTGCTATTAACTGAGCTCGGATGTATGGTAAATTTGTGGTAAATAGTTAAGAGAATACTATGCTATATATCCAAGAGAAAAACTTACTGAAGGGGAGAACTGACAAGTTTGCTTGCTAGTAAAAAAAAAAAAAAAAAAAAGGATATTGACTTCAAGAACAGAGAGAACCTGCCTGGTGTGATGGTGAGTTCGACTCACAGACGCGCGCCTTTCACGATCTCAGATTAATTTGTTTTAAAGCACTTAGTCAAAATAACTTTGCAGTCTCCTCTGTTAATAATGATGTCTTTACCTGCTCCGATCTAAACCGCAGCTATCTGATCTGATCCACGCCCCACCCGTTAATGTACTGCTCATCTCCAAGAGCTAACATGAGACTGCTGCATGATAAATTATTTAGGCGCCATATAAAAAGAACCTACAAAATGACTACCGTAACCCTTTTTAAGGGTTTCACTCTTTACAGAAAAATGGCGTTGACAGGCGCTAGAAACAGCACGTGCGTGCTCACATGCACAGAAACAAAAGGAAAAAAAACAGACATGGCTAATTACTGAAAACGCTACATAGCCTTCCCCGGGCCTCTAACTCATCTGCAAACAGCACGGTACCATGCAAAACTTTAACCAAGCGCCATGAATGCTCTTCTGTGGGAGTGAATGGTATAAACAATCTTGCTAGCTGCCTCATTTAAAACGCGTAAGACTGTTTAGCTCGGTTCACTTCCACGAACTAGAATACAATTAACAAATTGTTGTTTCAGCGTCCTGTGTTTAAAAATGTTGAGATACAATTATTTCTCTATCACCAATTTACAAGAAAATTAATACATTTTTATAAATGCAGCTTACCTTGTTTCACTCACTTTTCCCCGGCTTCTCATTCAAAACTGACCCTCCTTCTCTCCGCGCTTCAAGGCCTCTTCCTGATATTACTGACCAAATGTGACCATCCGACACTCGTCTTTTCACGTCCTCAATCTGCTCAGGTGGTCAACTTCTTCTGTAAATAGGCAACTGCAACTGGTTGAAGCCCGTGCTTAAGTGTGACTAAAATCTTATGTCATAATTTTTAGCCCCTTATCAGATCGAGACCACATTTCCAGTACTATTTGTACCTTGCCTTAATATTGCAGCCAGACCAGTGATTGTGATAAGTCTTGAAGAGATCCTGCTACTATTTTGAAACTCACAATGTTAAGTTATGCTGACACATCCAAATTTACATTTTACTGAACTGGCTTACAACCTTGAGTTGAAATGTTTTTAAGTTGAAATATCATAACTCAAAATGTTAAATGCAAGTAAATTATAAAAAAAGTTATAACTAATTGAGGGTATTGCTTCTTACAGTGTAGATCCTTCATCCAATGTGTACTACAACACAGAGAGCCAGGTTACAACCCCTGGCAAAAAGTATGGAATCACCAGTCTTCGAGAATGCTCATTCACTTTTTTAATGCAATAGAGAAAAGGCAAAACACAAACATGCCACAAAACTCAGATTTCTCAAAAGGGCATCTTCCTGGCTTTTAGAAACAGTACAAGAAAAGAACAGAAACTCAAGTGGGAATAAATTGCAAGTGTTTCTTTGGAATAAGGAGCTGGAAACAAATATGGAATCACTCATTCCTGAGGAAAAAAATATGGAATCACAAAGAATAAACAAACACAGAAACAACTAAAACCACCCACTAGTACTTTGTGGCGCCACCCCTGGCTTTGATTACAGCCTTGAGTCTCTGAGGCATGGACTTAACAAGTGATGAACAGTAGTCCTCATCAATCTGGCTCCAACTTTGTCTGATGGCTGTTGCCAGATCTGCTTTGCATGTGGGAGCTTTGTCATGGACCAATTTCTTCAATTTCCACCACATATTTTCAATCGGATTGAGATCCGGGCTATTTGCAGGCCATGCAATGGACCTTCTTTGTCTCTCTTCAAGGAAAGTTTTAACAGTTTTGGCTCTATGGCATGATGCATTATCATCTTGGAAAATTATGTCATCATCCCCAAACATCCTTTCAATAGATGGAATAAGATAGGTGTCCAAAATCTCAATGTAAACTTGTGCATTTACTGAACATTTAATGACAGCCATCTCTCCAGGACCTTTACCTGACACGCAGCCCAATATCATAAGAGCCAGTGGAAATTTGCATGTTTTTTTTCAGGCAGTTGTATTTATACATGTCTTTGGGACGGCACCAAACAAAAGTTCCAGCATGATCCCCTTGTCCAATGCAGATTCGTGATTAATCAGTGAAGATGACCTTCATCCAGTCATCTACAGTCCATGATTGCCTTTCCTTGGCCCATCGAAGTCTAGCTTTCTTATGTTTGTAAGTTAAAACTGGCTTTCTTTTGGCTTTTCTGTAGGAAAATCCCATCTCTGCTAGATGGTTCCTAACAGTTCGGTCACTGACTCTTGCTCCAGTTTGTGCCCATTTGTTACGCATTTGTTTTGCTGTGCATTTTTGGTTTTCCAAACATAATGCTTTAAGTTTTTAGTCCTGTCGCATAGACGTCTTCCTTGGTCTACCACTACGCTTGCCTTTGACAATCTTCCCATGTTGTTGGTACTTAGTCCAGATTTTAGACACAGCTGACTGAGAACAACCAACATCCTTTGCAACATTTCTTGAGGATTTACCTTCTTCCAGAAGTTGGATAATTCTCTCCTTTGTTTTAATTGAGAGCTCTGGTCTTGGAGCCATGATTCCTGTCCATTACTTTGCTGCAACAACTCTCCAAGTTGTGAGCACTCCTTTTTAAATGTAGACCAATCCACAGACATAACGAGTTGCAGGTGATGGTGTAGAAAATGGGAAATAATTGGGTGATTCTAATGGGTGATTCCATATTTTTTTCCTCAGGAATGAGTGATCCCATATTTGTTTCCAGCTCCTTATTCCAAAGAAACACTTGCAATTTATTCCCACTTGAGTTTCTGTTCATTTCTTGGACTGTTTCTAAAAGCCAGGAAGATGCCCTTTTGAGAAATTTGAGTTTTGTGGCATGTTTGTGTTTTGCCTTTTCTCTATTGCATTAAGAAAGTGAATGAGCATTCTCGAAGACTGGTGATTCCATACTTTTTGCCAGGGGTTGTGCAACTACACCTCCAGATCCAGCTGGCAGTATGAAATCATTCAAGTCCAAATTCAGTCCTAAGCCTTACTGTCCATACTGCAACAATCAAGAACACTATTTGAGTTTATGTCCTAAATTCGAGGCTCTCTCGACATCTAAAGTTGCTAAACCTCCGCCGTGAGGTGATTCATCTACAGGGAGCTGCAGTCTCATTGGAAATGTCAATGCATCCTCCTAAATAAAGGTATCATCTTTATCATGCTTTGACTCCTGATGAGTTGAGGCTATCAGAGCACAGCCATCCTGTAACCTCACTCATACATACGTAAATATTCCCCTTTGTAAGGACTTCCATTTCCAATGTGCTACTTCTCATTGGACCTGATTTCCCACATCTACTCATTCCTAAGTAACCTGTGAGAACTGTCCCACCTGGGAGCCCACTAGCAGTGTGCCCTGCTCTTGGTTGGTCACTACAAGGACCAACCAATTTAAGTCCTGTTCCGGCAGAATACCCAGACCGCTACTTCACCATGTCTCCCAACTTAGAGCTCCATCGTCATGTAGACCGTCTGTGGGAAGTTGACATCTCACCTTATTTAAACATCAAAACTGCCACACATTCTAAAGATCAGTAGGCTTTAGACCTGTTGGAGCAACGCACTACTAAAGTGGATGGAATAATTAGATATGCAATGCCACTCTTTAGGTGGAAGGAAAGCCCCCTCCTCTGGGCACCAAAGAACACATTGCTCCCCCAGCTACGGAGCATTGAGCGTCGTCCAGCTAAAGACCTAGCTCTGGCAGATACCTACTGCCAAGAAATCCAGAGACTTGAACAGTTAGGCTATGCCATACCCCTGCCTCCAGCCACTGTAGATGGCTCTCAGGAGTCCTGGTATCTGTGTCAACATGTTGTCCACAATAATGGCAAAGCAAGAATAGTCTTTGACTGTTCATACCAGCACAACGGACATCAACAGCCATCTCCTACCTCAGTGTACTTCTTTGGTTTCGACAACACAGTATAGCTATCAGTGGGGACATCAAAGCAATGTTTCACCAAGTTTGTTTACTAACAGATGACAAACGCTTGCTTTGTTTCTGTGGAAAGGTATGAAGAGAGAAGAGGAACAAAAAATATATGAGTGTCAAATCTTGCCGTTTGAAACAATGTGCAGTCTGAGTCACGTGAAGGACAACAGGAACAACATGAAGACATCTGGCATGCAGTTGAAAGTGCATTTTATGTGGACAATTGTCCAACTAGCTTTACCACTACTGATAAAGCTAAGAACACAGTCAAACAACTACGCAAGCTGCTCGCTGCAGGAGGGTTAAACACAAGGCAGTGGGTCAGTAATGATCCAGCTGTTGTAGAACACCTTCCTACTGAACCTAAAGCTGCCAGTACCAAGATCTGGCTTTCATAGCACTGGCATGACCCAGAAGAACCAGCTTTAGGCCTTTGTTGGAACTGCCTCACAGATCGCCTTGGCTACAGACACCAAAAAGTAGAGTATTCCCTGCCAATACCGATAAATGTCTACAAGGTGATGGCTACCCTGTGCAATCCACTGGGGTAACTTATCCATTTCACTACCCAGTCCAAGATCCTCATCCAGGACCTGTGGAAAGTGATAGTCGGTCGGGATGATCAGATACAACTTGAGGGTATACTAGAAATATGGACTCAATGGGAGAATGACCTGGTCTACCTTCCACAAATAGAGATACCCAGGTGCTATGTTCCAGCAGCCGCAGACACCGAAACACCCAGTCGACAAGCACACATTTTCTGTGACGCTTCTGGGCCTATGGGGCAGTAGAGTATCTTCTTTCCCCAGGTAATCAGGGCAATGTTCACGTGGCATTTGTGATGGCCAGATCACGAGTTTGCATTCGCAAGCAGCTGTCAATTCCACGGCTCTAATTGTGTGCTGCCCTACCTGGAGCCCAGTTGGCTAAGGTTACCATGACTGAGCTCTCACTATCTCCCCATCAGATCATATTATGGACTGACTCAACCACAGTGTTGACATGGCTCGGACTCATGTCGATACAAGGTTTTTGTTAGTACAAGGGTTGCTGAAATCCAAGAATTTACAGAAGGGTCAACTTGGTGATATGTCAGCACCTCTGATAATCCAGCAGATGCCCTTACCCATAAGAACACCCTCCTTGAGCTCAGTCACTCCAACTGGTGTAATCTGGGACAACCATATCTTCATCAGCCTGTTGACACATGGAAAGATCTACAGGTGGGGGTCACCCAGGAAGAGGATGAGCTGCATAAAGCAGTTTTTTGTGGAGCAGCTACATGTCCTCCTCCCACAGTGGATATCTCCAACATCGACAACTGGGATGACCTCATTAAATCCACTCAAGGCCTTCACAGAGCGGCTAACGACCAGGAGAGTCCCACCATGACTGCTGCAGATGTGCAAGAGGCTGAATTGCTCCTACTATGGTAATCCAAAAGTGAGACCTTTCCTGAAGAGGTGAAACTTCTTACTGAGGGAAAATCCACCTCAAAGCAAATCATGTTCGCTCCTGAGTGTGATGAAGCTGTCGGTCTTATAAGAATGAGAGGCAGGCTCTGCAGAGCTGAAGATCTGGATCAGATACTATGCATCCCATCATCCTTGATCCAAAACACCATGTTATCAAGCTCCTCATTAAGAACTATGACACCCAACTTCTGCATCCAGGACCCAAGAGTGTTTGCAGAGATGAGAAGGTACTGGATCTTACCAGGAAGAGAAACGATCAAATGTCACCAATATAACTGTGTGGAATGTCAAAAGTGGCGACTAGTCCTGTAATTCCACAGATGGCAGATCTCCCCCCTGCAAGAATCCGCCTATACAAGTCACCTTTCTGGTCTATGGGAATAGACTGCTTCGGCCCTTACAACATCAAGGTGGGCCGACGAACAGAGATGAGATGGGGGTAATCTTTAAAGGCATGACGAGCTGTGTGCACCTCAACCTTCTAGAGAACATTGATATGGATGTATTTCTGATTGGATTACGCCGCCTAATCGCTTGCCATGGCAAGCCCTTTAAAATCCTGGTAGACAGAGCAACTAATTTCCAAGGTGGAGTTGCTGTTCTGCAGACCAGTTTCCAGGCCTTAAAAGCTCCTCTCAAAGAGCAGGTGGCAGGACAGAAAATAGAGTTCTGATTCAACCCTCCAGTTCCCCACATTTTTGGGAACAGGAGATCAGGAGATCAAGTCAGTAAAGGCAGCCCTCCGAGTGGTACTACAGTATAAGACTGTCGCAGAAGCTGTACTGCAGACCGTGCTGATTGAAGTAGAGGGAATCCTCAGTTCAAAGCCTCTTGGATATATTTCATCAGATTCTCCTGATCCAGACCCAGTCACCCCGAACCTACTACAAATGGGACGTCGTGATTCATCGCTCCCACAGGCCATCTACGCATTCATTGATGCACCCAGGTCCTGGCAGATCATTTCTGGTCTAACTTTATTCACTATCATCTTCCTGACCTGCAGAAGCGACACAAGTGGCACAAAGACACAGAGGATCTTACAGCCGGGCAAGTTGTGATGGTCGTTGATTCACAACTACCCATAGCCCACTGACCAATCTGCAGAATTATTAAGACGTGTCCAGGCTCGGACGGTTGAAGTCAAGGAGTACCTGTCCTGAGATACTATTAGAAAAGCAAATCACCCCTCACTCTGTCACATGGTGTTTGGACCAGTTTACTGACCATTCTGAGATACTACAGATCAATTAATTAACCGCACAATGCTGTAAGACCACATAAGCAGCTTGATAACACATTAGCATCTAGCTACTTCTCTGTTCAATCCATCAGGCATCAGGAAGCTGATCCAGTTCTTTAGGAATGTAGAATATAGTCCTATAATCCATGCAGCCAAAAGGGCGTTTTCACAGAGACATTTTAGAAAATAAAATTTCAACAAAAAAAAGTTGTTCCAGCTGCTAAAACCGGAGCAGCTGTTGGGGTCTGACCCATGTATACGATATCAAAAGGCCCTAGAAATATGATGCCAGCAGTCCAATAAATTAATGGGAGGACCGTCCGCCTCTCTCTCTCCCCTCCCCAGCTGAGCGCTAGAAAATCTGTCACTTGGATTGGCAGGAGCGCCGATCCATCAAGACCGCCGCAGGTATCTGCAGCATGATTGGGGACCGATACAAGGAAAAGGGGGTGAAACAGCCCGCACCCTGCGTAAATACCCCCACAAAACTTTAAGTTCTCTCTGGTTCGATCCTCGGACTAAAGGAAATCCCACTCTTCCAACTCGCTCTGGTGGGTCAAAGGTTTCCTCTGGAACTGCAGAGAAGAGATCAACTTTTCCAACACGTGTTTTGACTTTTCCCATTTTTGCAACCAAACCCACCAGTCTTTGACCGGCCATCAAAGACTTGCCATGTCGTTTCCTTTTTTCTCTCCTTTCTGCGCGGCTGACGAGCCAAGCGCTTCGTTTCTCCCCTTCGCATTTTTTCATCGAAATATAATATTGCATCCCTTTTTTTGCACATGCAACAGCTTCTTCCTTCAAAGAAAGTAAGACTGTTTTAGTTTATTTAAAGTCTGGGTGGAGTGAATCAGAAATTCTTTGTATTTCTGCATGTATGCATGTTTTCAAGTTTTATTGATAGCTGCGCTCTTAGCGCTCTGTGAAGTTTCTGTGCTGTGTTTCTATTCACGGGTAAAATTGTGAGCCTTTTTGTTTGATTGTAAGTTTCTGTACTGTCGTCCTTTGTTACAAGCAGAGTTATCTGTTTGTACAGTAGAAGGTTTTGGGTTTCCCCCCGTTAATTTGATAGTACGTAAGGCGTTTGTGTCAACACGCACACGGGGTGCATCCCAGAGACGAACTGACACTTGAATTCTTATTCTCTCATGTTTCTATGAGTATTTGTTAGCAGAAAGCTACTGGGCCACAATGTCTTTCTATGTTAAAGAAAAACCATGCGGTACTTCATCTAGTCATAAAGAGTCATAAAACCCCCATTCAGCAAGCTGTCCGTGCACCGCTTCCACGTGTGCACGCGAGTAGCTGCATACGGACGTCATCAGGAAATGCCCCGCCATGTTGTTACGTAGCATTAGCCTGTAGCATAGCCGTTAGCCTTAGCATTCTGTGTGTGTTAGTATTTTCCTTGGTGTGGTTAGAATAAATTAGTTAAGTTAAATCAAATCTCTGGTTTCTTTTTTTCTGAGTGTGTGTGTGTGTGAATTATTGATAGAATTCACTTCCTTCAGGAGGTCTTCCTGGTATAATCTCTGATAATTAATAATTATAAGTAAGATCATTGATTGATAACCTTCTTTTAAATAGAGATAAGATCTTGTTTCTAGCCAAGAGGCTAGTGGTGCCCCGATTTAATTTTTTTGAAGGAATAATTAAATTATTAATTCACAAAATACGTCACTATGTGAAAACTCAGTCGTTTTCCAGAAGAGGGTGCTGCAGCTGCATAGAGAGCTGGATTCAGGAGGATTATTCAGACATTTGTGAATTAAGCCAAAAACCACTCTGGCTGGGTTTTTTTTTTTTTTGAGAAAATTGCACTACCAGATAGTTAAAAACTCCACAAACCTGATTTTGCATGATAAATGGCTGATTAAAAAAACAAATTTGATGTTTAAAAAGTCCTTATTACTTCATATTATTACTTTTACCTGGATAGACTGTGTTTTCATTGTTTTTAAAGAAAAAACATTTTGTAGGGTTGGCTCAATTTATCTTAATGGATTGTGGTAAATTGGGTCACCCATTTCAGTTTAAATGAGCCACCTTCAGGATTCAATTTTAACTATTCCTTTAGGCAAACGGTTAACATGATGGCGTATCCCAAATCATATACTAGATCCATTTGAGAATCTTTCATTTTGTGTGGATCCAGAGGCAACATGAGGCTTTGAGCTGTTTTTTTCTGTATGTGGCAGCATCATCCTGCGGGCTGATTTTACTGTTTACTGTGGGCCTTTTTTAGTGCTTGTGGCAGCATCATGCCATCATGCTGTGTACTGTTGGTGAATGAAAGATACTTTCATCACTCTCCAGCAGTAACTGAGGTCCCACCCACTCTTTTCATTCTTGGACACACTTGGCAGGATCTGAAGAAATAACTGGCATTTTGAATGTGTTACCAAGGAGGAAATAGTCTCCTGTTCACCCCACAGGTAAAACCATCATCCTAATCTTGTTACATTCAGTGATTTGAGAAATTATAATTTATTATAGGAGACATATTATGAAAAATGCACTTTTCCTGGGATTTGGGGTGTTATTGTGTGTCTCTGGTGCATATACAAAGTATATACAAAAAAACAAACATCCATGCTGTTTTGAGTGAGGTGGGGGGTTTCTAAATTCGTCCTGCCTTCAGTCTCTGAGTGAGCTGTTCAAAATCTGCCCGCCTTTCTACGTCACAAGCCGGAATATTGGAATGTCCACATTCCCTCAGAGCACTGTCTCCATCCACCAGGTACAGCAGTTACCGATTTGAAAGCTCTGGTTCAGATTACGAAAAACCATGTTGAAGCTCCACGTAAAACGCTCAATTTTTGGCTGGTCAAAAGAGCTCAAAACACTTCATTGGGTCCCAGTCAAACAGGACAGAAGAGCGCCATGAGTTGAATTTATTTTTGATGGTAAGATGCTGGTGGTAACGGCGGGGAAGACTGAGGACGTGTCGCCAAACAGGGCTACTCAATCTCTGGCGCGGAGACAGGAGATGAGCCACTGAACTAAGCTACTCCAACCTGGGAAAGACTGAGGACGAGCAGCCGCACGGAGCTCAAAGAGCGGGGTCTCCGCAGTGCTAGAGCTGGAGTCAGTTAGATTGAGCTGGAAGGCTTCAGAGTCTCAGGAAGCGATCCGACTTTATTAGGAGGAAGATATCGGTCTGCCAGGTAAGCAGTTAGATATGTTATTTTAACTTAGTAATTTTTTCAAAAACCATTCAGAAGTATCTTGCTGAATTCTGAGTCTCGGGTTCTTCAGGAGACTCCCCTCCTACGGGAGCAGATTCTGGTTCAAACATGTATGGGTGAGCTACTTTTTTTTTTTTATGGTTAAACTACTCAAGCCATGTCCATAACTTTCAAATGTAGTGGTAAAAGTCAATAAGTGGGCTATGAGCAAAGTTTCTAGAAGCTATGGGCGGGGCAAAGTTAACAGCAGCTCATGTAATATTTAATGAGCAGCAGAAACAGCAAAATCTGAAAGGGGCTGAAACAAAGGGTAAAAGAGGTTGGTAATCGTTTCCTCCAAGCTATTTCTAGGAAACAACTTCAGAAACATGTTTTCTGGAGCTCATAGACCTATTTTAAATATTGGAAAATAGTTTGAAGTCAAACCTCATTAACAACAAAAAACCCAATTCATTCTCCTCAGTGGTTTTCTCCAGTCTACAAAGTGATTTGCGGTCCCATTCACTTAATGTCACCCTACTCTTGAGTTAATTCCGGTATTAACTGTCAATTTGATATTGTTGTTCTTGAACAGTGCATGACGTTTTTTTCTTACTGGGTTGTTTGAAAATGTCAAGTGTTATTATTCAAACGCTCTTCGTAGTGTATAATGACACATCCTATGTTTGCTTTTATTATTGCATTGAACTGACATAGTCCCAACTGCATGGCTGTCACTTGGTTCATTGGTTTAGTTCACCCATTTCAAGTATAACTGTCAACAATACAAAGGGGATTGAAGCAGGGCTGGGCTTGAGCAGACACTCCGGCACTCTTCAAAAAACTGCAGCGGAGGAATTGGTTGGTAAATGAAAACATAGTGGCTCAGTAATATGGAGATTGTTCAGATTCAAAGTATCAAATGAGCAACAACGTTATATGTAGGGGTGCCATAAACAATTTACACCCAGTGGTGGAAGAACTGCAAACCTTTTTCCACCACCTTAAACAGTGATACAAACTGCAGGACGAAGAGTGTGTGAAACTGCGCGCTGCAGAAGCCCCAGCTGCAAACCATTTATTTCCCCCAAAAATTGGGTTCAAATGATTAAACATTTGCTCTCATTTTGTGATAAAATACAGTACATCGGGATATATATATAGATATTTAGCCCAATTACATCGGGATATGACTTTTAGACAATATCGCCCAGCCTTAGATTGAAGCACTGTGCAAGGACTTTTAGATGTGTTCCTGGTTACATTTTTGGGTTTTTAGACTCAAGTTAAGCACAGTAGGCAGAGGGTTTGTTTCAAAGAAATAAATGTTAATATCACACCTTCTCCCACAGTTTGCTTGCTGGGAAATTTAGATGAAGTTACCATGGATACAAAGTCTATGCAATTAGTTCACATTGCCTTATGCATCGCTAAGAAAAATATCCTCTTGAACTGGAAATTAAAAATACTCTGAATATTAATCAATATAGAGATCTCCTTCTGGATTACATTGGTCTAGAAATGGCTTCTGCCTCCACATCTGATCAATCTTTCTGGTCTCCCTTGATCAGCTCCATCACCTAGTGGGGTCGGGCCCTTGATTTTGTTCTGTGGGACACGATTGCCGATGTGGAGTTTAAGGGTTTGTGGTGACTCCTAGGGGTCCTCGGGGTTGGGTCCACTTGCGGTTGGGGCGGTAGGTGCTGTGAATCTCGCCTGGGGTGGGACTTTGGGGGCTTTGTGTGGTGACTCCTAGTGGCTGCATGCGGCGCCTTAGAGGGGTCGTGCTGGCGGACACTGGTTACTGGCCTGGTGCTGTGCTGCTCTGGGAGGGGTCTGGGCTGGGGCTCTGGGGCGGCGTGCCCCCCGGCCTGTGGCCCTGGCCTGGGCTTGGCCCGTGGACAGTGGGCGCTGCTGCCTTTTCCATCTCCCTGAGCTGGTGGTTGTCGCTGGCTCCCCGATGGCCCCCCGATGGCCCCTTGCCGCGCCTGCGTGTCGGGGTGTCAGCGGGTGGCCGCGGCGGGTGGCCGGCATCTCTGGGCCCGATCAGTGAAATTGGCACTGGACATGGCTCCTGGGTCTTGGTCCAAGCACTCTGTGGGGTGCTGGGGTGGGGGCCCTTTGACCGGTGCTGGTCGGCCTCCGCGGTGGACTGACCGGGTGGTGGGGTGTGGGCTAGTGGTTGGGGATGCTGGGTTCGGTTGCCTCCCGGCCATCGGGCGGTAGAAAGCAAGGCTGGAGGGTGTCGGCCTGGGGGGTTGGCCGCCTGGGGCTTCGGTCTGCTCACGTGGCCGGCACGGCATGTCCGGGGTTATCCGAGTTGGTGCTGCGCCGGGTTCCGGCCTCACCGCGGGCGCTGGCGGTGCTTGGGGCCTCTCTTGTTGACGGGGAGGCTTTTACTATCTAGCACAGGCGTTCTCCCGAACGGGGTGCGCTTGGGACGGGGGGTGTATGGGGGGGGGGGGTGGCCTAAACTCAGCCTGGGTGTCTAGTGTCCTCTGTTTTGTTAGTAGTTTGAATGTTGGGAGGGACTTAGGTCTGCCCCTGGGGTGGTGGCGGGTGGATGGCCTGGGCCCCCATGGGGCTCGGAGGGGCCGCTGCTGTGGGCCCCGACTTGATGTGCTGGGGCCTCCCGCACCTGGTGGATCAGCTGAACGGGGATTCCTATTAGGGTCAGCAGGGGAGCTGGCCCCCTGGGGTTGGCATCGTGTCACCCCAGTTATTTCCTTCCCATCCCCTTTTGCTTCTGTTCACCTACTCCTTCATTCTATGATTCACAAGGCCTTGGGACGTGGGCACGTCACTGGGGTGCGGGATGGAGTTTCCGTCTTCGCTACCCAGTGGTGGCCTGGGTCCCAATTTTATTGAGCAACTTAGACACTTAAACTTGCAACATTTACATGACACACGCACATGTAGGGACCTGGCGGTGGGTGCGCCTCGGCACCGGAGGCGGGGCCCCTTATATGGGGCCTTGCCTATGGTGCCGGTACCCACTGTTTAAATGCATCTAGACACTAAGGGCCCGGGGAGGGAGATGGGGGGTACCTGGCAGTATTCCCATGTCCCACCCCTCTGTTTTAAGTGCACATTAGAACAACACGCAACAACACCACAATTGAGCAGGGGGAGAGAGGCTGGGGGTCTTTCCACACCCCTGTTCGTTGGACCATCAGGGGTTGGAGCCCGGGTAGATTATCAGGTCGTCTGGTCGGCGACCTAGGCTAGTGGGCTACTCTTGCCGGGGTGGGGGCCTCGGCGGTCTGCCTGTCCCCGTCCTGGTGGGCAAGGGGTCCGTCTCCCGGGTGCAGGGGCACGGTGCTCTAGCGGGGCGTCTGTCCCTGAGCCTGGGAGTATAGAGTATGTATGGGGTGTATGAATGAGTGTACAGCGTCCTTTTTTCATGTGTCCTGTATATGTAAGAATGTGTGCGCATGAGAGGGAGAGTACGTATGAGTGTCTCTGTCTGTCTATGTCTACATGTCAGGTTGGGTGTTTGGCTGCCCTCTGGCCTGGTGCATCTTCTTCCCCTCCGTTCTCCCCGTCGGTGATTGATGGTCCTGCCCGCTGGTCGATGATGGCTCTCGATGCCTGGGGCCGGGGGTCCCGGTTGCGGCCCGGCTCGGTCCTGGGTGGGCCGGTGTGTCGGGCGGCCGCTGTTTCAGGCCAAATTCTCCTTGGATTGACTGGGGCACCTCTTATGGGGGTGCCGGGTTGGTAAGTAGGTTGGTGGATCTGTGGGGACCGTGCCCGGCACCCAAGCTCCTGCCAGTTCCATGAGTTCTACTGCCTGGTCATCTGGGGGGGCTATCCAGTATTGGCTGGGCCCCAGATCTTGGCGCTCTGCATGGGGCGGGATCTGGACCCGGGAGCTGGTAGTTCTGGATGTCCAGGTGCTGGCTGGGCGCGGCCTGGGGAGGGCGTACATCCGCTGTGGCTTTACTGTGGCTCCCTGGCGTGTTGGTGGCCGGGATGTTGGCGATGGGTATTTGTCCAGGGTGGCGGCGGCGTGTATCGTCCGTCGATCGGCTGCAGGAGCCTCCTGCCCGGTGGCAACGGCAGGGGACCCCTCTCGGCAGGTCCCTGGTCGGGGCCCTGCTGGGGGGCGGGGTGCCCCTGATCCCCGTGGCCTTTGGGTCCTGTTCAGGGCCCGCCCTGGAGTAGCCGGTTTCCGGCGGTGCCCGTGGGCTCATCCCTGCGATCTCTCGGGGCCCCAGCATTGCGGCTGCTTGGTGTTCCCCTGGGGCTTCCATCTGTTCCTCTCTTGGTGGGTGATCGGCCTTGCGCTTGTCCGCCTGCGGCTCCTGCGCTCTGTGGGACTCTGGATGCATGGGTCTCCTGCCTCCTTCATTCCTTACACCAGCTATCAATCACTTGCATGGGGAAACCTTATTCAGACCTGCATGCTCGCACACAAACATAGGTGTGGGGACATTGGTGTGGACGGACATATCTTGAGCTGAGGTTATTGTTATTAGTTAGCTTTTACCAGGAGCTTAACAGAAACATTAGTGTTGTGTTTATTAATCCATGCTTGTGTGTAGTGAATGTGTAATTCTTAATTTTTATTACTGGATCTGAACTATTGGTGTGGTTCTGTTCAGTTTGTTGTTTTTTTGTTTTGTTTTACCGCTTCTCTGCCATCCGGCAGAGGCGGAGGACTGGGATGTTATCTTGTGTTCTTTGTTTGCCTCCCTGTCTTGTGTCGTCAGTTTGCGCCTCTGCTGGTGCGATTTCTTTTTCTTCCTTTCTTCCTTCTTTTCTCGGTTTCGTGTCCATGACTTCAGGAAATTGAACCCTCAGTAATCACTAATAAAGATTTTTTAATACATATACATCAAGTGGAGTGTTACAGCAAAGCTGTAATACTCTGTTTGGGAAAGTAAATCTGTTGGGCTTGTACCTGGTACTCAGACACCAATTCTGAGTGGCAAACTGCTAGAAAGGACACGTAAAAAAAAAAAAAAAAAAAAAATGTTTTTATCTCAAATAAAGAGTGTCATCTGGGGAGGAACCAGGCACAGAGCTTCTAAGGCAGGTTGTCGCCTAGAAAAAATAAGTGAAGAGATTAGAGGAGGTGAGTAAGAAAGTGAAGTTGTGCTGATGGATAGGTACTTACTAGTCAGCCGGTGAAAAGCAGTTTGGAGGAAGGAGAGTTCTGTGGACTTAGGTTGGCTGAAGGTGGGTGTGTGGATCCTGACTTTCTCCAATTCTGTAGCAGGCCAAGAGCTCGGAGGAAATCCAGCTAAGTATGCAGCGAGCAAGAAGTTGCGAGTGAAAAGCGAGTGAGTCCAGTTGGTAGTAGGGAATGAATTGGTGTTCCTGTCCCCCTCTTGGTGGTGAGTTTGTTGGGGCAGACGGGCAAGCAGCAGAGGAGCAGGTGTTTACTAGAGGGAGCGGTGCAGCGGCTGACCAGGCAGGAAACCAGAGCGAAGGAGGGAATTGACTCGGACGGATTCTGAGGATTGTCACAGGTTTCGAGGAAGGATCTGCAGAAGACGGGGAAGGTAAGTCGTGATACAAACTTGAAACAAAAACACTTCTTACTTGAAGATGCACTGAGTAAACTGGACATGTAACACTATAGACTCGACTAGACTGATGAGGTAAACAAGGAGCACCTGGAGACTGCTGCCTGCCACGCCCTACAGAGAAGGTTGGAGAAGGAACCCAACACCTCGTCTAGCACATTTGAATCATATGGTTATATTACCTTCTCAGTAAGCTGTCAAGTTTTCCGGGGACTTGCAAATGACATGACTATTGCAATTAGTTGTGCTGAAATAAACACATAAGTTAAAGCACTCTGGCCATCAACGACTGTATTTGTAAACCCCTGGTCTAAAGCTGCGTTCAGACCGCAGGCTTGGTCAGCATCAGGCAACGCTCATAAAGCGGCTTGTTCGACGCATATACACAAAAGATAAATTTTTAAGTGAAGCTCGCAAAGCTCGTGGGAAGGCCTTTTTCTGCTGGATGTTTTAAACACTCTTGGATCGTGGTTGGCTAGGCAGCGTCGACGTCTGGCAAAGTTACTACAGTGTGTGGTAGAAATCTGGGTGTCTGAGTGTCAGCTATATTTGTACATAGTTTATTTTACGTGCACGAGGGCCTCCTGCTGAGAACCCTGAAGCTTCAGCACAGATGCATGGGTGTATATATAGTAATCGGCCACACCCCATCATATCTGTTGCTGATCGATTCATTTCTTACTTTGAGGAAACGGATGACTTCATACATAATCAAACAGAAGTCGAAGTGTCACTTCAGTAGTCAACAGTAAACAAAATGTCATCTAACAATCAGGAGATAGTTTCACTGGACAATCAGAATATAGATAACAATAAGGGACACTTTGTATAATGCTGAGAAAGACAGTCACAGGATCTGTCATGAGTCAACACCAGATAATAACAAGAATTGTCATAAATCAAGATTAGATGTTTACATACAATTGGTTCTTATTTGTACCTTAGAATTAGAACAGCTATCTAAGAGCTGAGTAAGATAACTAAACTTTTATAAATGTCCCAGCATTAATAATAAAATTTTCTGTTACTGTGAGTCGCTCTGATTGGTTGCAATGCTGCGTCAACAGCTTTAGGACCTTCAAAAGTTCAATAAGCTGAACTTCTGCATTGCTAGCATTATGAGCTTTTTGAAGCTTGAAACGCAGGAAAAGCTTGAAAAGTTGACGGAGCCAAAGTTCACAAAGCACAGCAGAGACCATGAAGCTCTTCCAGCGGCCTCCACCATAGACCTAACATGTAATCTTGATGTTGCTGACGCTGACAAAGCCTGCGGTCTGAATGCAGCAAAAGAGTTATTGCTGTAGCTTTAGATGACCTGGCCGGTCAAAAATATGATAGTCCATCCATTAATTTAACTTAAACTGTGAAACTGTTTTCTCTTTTCAGAATAAAGTTACTCTGAAGGCTTCCATAGGGTCTCCAGGGCCACTCAGCAGCTGTTCCTTTGATTCACTATCACCTAAGGAGAGTTTTGTCTTACATTCTATAAAAGATGCTATTTTTTGGCCGGAAACCCCATCTTTGAAATCAAATTTTTCTCTGGATGACACCAGTGATCCTGCTCATAGCACCTTCACCATTCTCCCTCGAAAAGGAGGAGGAAGTTGGCAAGTAGGGGATCAACTGAGGATCTCCATAAGAATTTGTGACTTTCATGGTCGCCCTAAGAAGACTGGAGGAGATCTTCTACTTGCTCGACTGCACAACAATACTTTTCATGCTGGTGTGGCAGGGCATGTGTTGGATCATCGCAATGGTTCCTACTCAGCTTTATTCTCTTTACTATGGGAAGGACATGCACAAGTTGAGGTAATGCATACTTTAAGAAATTGTTATCTTCATTTTTCTACCTTGACACCTTGACACATAGTTGCTTAAACCTCGTCTTAATTTGCCAGGTGTACAGTATTCCTTATAGGGTAGTAAGAAGAGGGAGCATACAACATTTAGCACAAACTACAACAAGGTACAACAAGATGTTAAGTTTCATTCTGAGCCTTAACATAGCACTAATAGCCAAGACTTTATTTTACCAAACAAAAGGACATTCACTATCGAGTGTGGAAAATACTTTGATGCATATGCAAAGTGTTGCCACCCATCTCAATGACGTCTATACAAGCAGAAACTGTCAACACTGTGAGCCAATCCAAGAATGGCATGCTTTTTTGCAGCCTCCGGGCTGTTGGGGATGTTAAATAAAAATGATGTTTGGCTATTTATAGTAAAAGACTGCTTATGGCAGTCAAAAAAGTTAATAATTTATAGAAAATTATTATTATTCGGGGCACCAACTGGTTCTACCAGGAACTATTTTAATAGCCAAATTTCTATCAGTCTCATAATTCTGATGGAATTCATTCTTAACATGTATTGGTCATAAACCTTGCAATATCTGTATGTGTTGAACAAGAAATGACAACTAGTTTCCAAACAAGATTTATTTACACCAAAGAAAGAATGACATTTAAACACTCAAACTAGTAATAATAGAAACACTAATGATTAAAATAAATGAAGAGTTAAAATAAAAGTCATGAAAAGATGAATATGTAATGAGCTGAGAAACCATTGATTCTTATGTCAGTTCTAGATGAAATTGGATGTTTTAAGAAGCAAGGCTTGATCTGCAGGTGCTGGAATGAGAGCTGAATTAGTTCCACTAATTTGATTAGTTTAACAATTTCAGCCTCATTGATTAATATGTAAACCAATAAGCAAAAAATGTTAATTTTCTGGATACGAGTAATTAACATTTGGAGATTACATGGATTGATCACAACAGTGAAACCATATAATACCCATATTTAAAACAGCAAGTTCAAACACGGTTATTAAGCTTATTTTCTGATCTTAAACAATCAATTTTTAACCCGAGTTCTGTTTGAACTGTTGATAGCAACCTCTGTTTATGAAACGCCTGCCTAAACCGACACGTGGGCTTCTTTTGCTTTAGCTGTCTGCGACGCACGTGGGGCATTTAGAGTGGCTCAAATACATTTATTAAACATCAAACAAAAAAGGGAAGAACTCTTGTCTGATTGAGTAGTTTAAATTACAGGATTTAAAACTACTCTTTGTCGGGAAAAGTCTTTGAAAACACAGATTAAAGTTTAAGGCCGAGGCCTGGTTTACCCAAAGATGGTAGAATAAAAACTTATACAAAGTTAATAAAAAGGGAAACACCTTTAACATTAGTTAATCCTAACTTGCCTCTGCCCAAACAGACTTTATGAACGTTTAAAGTCCTCCGAGTTGCTGCACAGCGATGAGGGATTTAGGGGGATGAGGCGACGTTAGCCTAAAAATGTGTTTAGAAGTAGAGTAAAAAATAAAAACATGAAAATAAAAAATAAAAGCAACAGCACAACAGATGAAACAAATAAGAAAATAAAATAGAATGTTCCAATTATCTACTCTGATTATCTCTTGTAGTGACAGTAAGACTGTAGACAAAGCAAATGTAAACAAATACTAAATCACAATAGAACATAATAAATTCAAGCACTCAGAGTAATTTAAAGCCTGACGAAAATTTGCGCTTCAAAACTACTTTTAAAAAGTATAATCCATGCAAAATAATAATTTGGGGTCATGAAAATAAACGGAAGAGCTGTAGGTGACACAGCATTGAAGTAGCAGTGTGCCTGACATTAAAAAAAGAATCTTCAATGAGTGCCAGCACATCCATTGTACAGAATTATGCTGGGACGCTGGCAAATCATGCACGCTTATTCTATATTACTTTAATTCTATTCTTTAAAATGTGGGTTTTATGTATGTATTGTCTCATTTTAAAGAAAAAAATATATATTTGAGGCAGGTTAAACCTTAAGTCACGTTGAGGCAGAAAAACGCTGAAACAAACGAAAGTTGATGCTTTAAAATTAACTCACGTACCGTTCTTAGTAGTTACGTGTTGCCGCATCACATCAGTTTGTCAGCGGGCAAGCTGGGATTTCTCTGTTGTTTCTGTTATTTCTGCACTTTCCCTCCCTCTGCTCTACTCTTCCTTAACTAGTAATGTGTATTTAGTACCGTAGTTGCCTTAACCGTGTTTGGCTAGCTTTAAATAACATAACAAAGTTAAAAGAAACATTTTTAACTGCTTATCTGACACTCCAATATCCTCTGATTACTACCGCCAGCTTCTCCTCCTGTCCTGTCTCTCCCACCCTGCCATTTCCCCCACCGGTCATTCTCACTCCCCAGCATTGAGTAACTGCAGCTCGTCGCTAAATGATTGATTCCCAAAAGTTAAATTTTCCCAACTTCATGCATCGACACCTTGACAGACCGTCCAAGAAGCAGCTGCGTTGCGGTGCTAACATTTGCGTCTTACTGTGTGCCAGCTTGACTCTAGCTGCCCTGCTGCCAGGATGCGCTGGATGGTGTGAACGCACCTTTACAAGCCAAACTTGGACAGTACCGCACACTCTTGCTATACCGCTGAAATGCTCAAACTGGCTCCAAACTTCTCAGGGTGAAAAAAATAAAGAAATTGGCCTTTAAAACACCTTTCATTCAGTTTCTGGTCAATTAAGAATTATAGTTTTTTTAGTCTTCTGATCGGAATGTAAAATTTTAATAATAGGCTAATATTGTAATATTAACGCAATGAAAAATGTTTTTTTTTTTCTGTGAATACATGAAATATCCTAGTTGCAAACCACCTTGTTTTGGTTACAGAATCTCTGGCTGAAATTAGAAATGGAGATTCAGACCACCATAAAATCAATGAGATCTTGGAATTAATTGCAGCCTAAATGAGTCTATCCAAGTTAGAAAATAACTCATTACCAGACTGTAAACTTAGATTTTGGACTGATTCAATCACACCTTATTTTAGGATAATATTTTAATTAAAAAAAATTAACCCCTTTAGTCTAGTCATTTAACAATTCAGTCATATTATGTTTACTAAAAGGGACCAAATCAATTTTAGTGTATTTCTAGGATGTGATGCGTAGGCAGATTTGTAGCAAAGTGAATCAAGTGAAGAAAGCCAAATAATAAAGATAAATGAATAAATCATGTTTGAAGGATGGAAAAAATACTTGTAAACTTTATGTATAAACTAAATAATACCATTGGTAGCTAATAATCATTTTACTAGGTGCTACTGTACAAGTATAGGTCATTTACTGGGATAAAATGAATAGTCTCTTACATTTCCTGGGACTAATGAAGTAGTAAGATGACTAAGTTGTAAAATGGTTGTAAACATTAAAAGTCCTGTTCACTTGCAGTTTTTTCGCTACTTATAAATCCATGAATAGGGAGTTAATTTTTGAAGAAAAATAACTAAATATAAACAGATAAATGATAAAGTATTTTTTTATCCTTTTTTTACTATATTACTTGAGTAATATCATTATGAAGTATCTCTAATCCCACTTGAGTAACAATTCTAGATGCTTTACACACTACCAGTAGCTTCACAGAATGAATAACAAACATATTTTAACCCAAAATATACCAGACACAGATCTACACTTTATTACAGGAAAGTTCCTGTTTCTACATATAATTTTTAATGTAATCTGTATGATGAGCTTTTTGTATCAATTTGAGGTCAAGGGAATATACATATCCTGGAAGTACATTTTACCTCGTAAGATAAATTTATACCTTACAGTATTGGTTTTATATTCCAACAAATGACTTCGAGAAGGGTTTCCTCAGCTCAAAATTAGTTTTTTGTAATAATTTTATTTATTCATATCATTTGTTTTGAATTTGCCCAGAATTTAATGCTTAGGTTGGTCTGATAATATAATTTTAAATTATGTTACTCAGTATGCAAGCACCTTTTTTACCAAAAACTTTTTTCACTCTTGAGTAGCATTTTTGACAGCTACTTGAAATCGAGTAAAGGTACTACTACTATTACTTGAGTACAACTTTTGTATACTCTACCCCCACTAGTCATATTTTTCATCCAGGTAAAGAAGGAATTAGCCAAATTCTCTTTGTAAATACAGCACCATTACCAAAACATTTTATGGCTTGTTTCAGTGAAGTTTATATAAAACATGCATTCCATCACATTGACATATTAACCATGTTACATTTCCTTTGAGGAATCCAGTCCAACTGATTATTCTGAAGTTTCTGAATAGAATATTGACGCTGGAGGGGGCAGAGAGAGAGTAGGGAATGGAGCAGCCAGAGGGATACCAGACTCCGCTAGCTTGGTGCACCTGCTGCAATTGCCGACTGATACCTTCAGACCCTAACTTGAGCTGCTTAGATGAAGGAATCTTCCGTTTGGATCGGCAGGCGTGGAATGACGTGTTGGCTCTGCAGGACTGCCAAGACCCTGGATCTGATAACCAGGAGTATCATTACTCTGCCTACAGACAGTACACCATTTGGCAACACGGACGTCTTGGCGCAGACAGTCGTCATGTGATTTCCTCCATGCTGTGTTTGGAGGATCAGAGACAAATACACTGAGCCATTTGGGGTTTATGTTGGTTTTAAAGAAGTCCCATTTTGTAGAAACTAACATGAAACCCATGAAATCCTGGAGCGAGGACCCAGGGCCCTGGGGTCATCGGGCTGAATACTTCTCCTTTTTGGGAGTCCCCCGGCAGAGCTGAGGCACTTCTTTAAAGTTCTTGTCTGCAGACATATGATACATTTAGCAATTTCCTGATAAAGTGGTTTTATTCTTTTCTGACAAATGGGTCACAACAAGTAAGGGTAAATCATGCTTTGTACAAAGCATAAAAAGTACCGTAACAGTGCCCCAAGGAGCTGTAAGTTCTCCTATCCTTTTTACATTGTATACATTCAATGTAGAAGTACAGAATCAAATCTTTGTAAAATTGAAGACAAAACTATTATTTTGAGCTTACTCAAAGCATTTGAAAATCCATCAAAGCATTTTGAGGAAATCTGTTTGTTTCACTGTTGGTGTGTAAAGCATGATCTAAATTTAATTTGTTTTGTTTTTTACTAAAAGAGATAATCTTTAACCTCAGAGGGTATAATATATATAAAAACTTTGTGGAAAGGATGCAACAATACAGATGTTGATTTTTGGGCGACACCATTCTAATTACAAGCAGATGAGAAACTGCAAACTGTCTTGGGGTTCATTCCCTTTTTGTGTTAGAAGTATCCAATCAGAAGTATAAAATCAGAGTGGAAACTGAGAGAGAAGATATTACTATTAGAGAAAAAATGCTATTTATGAAACATATTGTAATTAGACTGGAGATAAATAATCCTAAATCATATGGGTCCAAAGCTCCTTCTCCATCAAACTCAATTCTGATAGTAGAAACAGCAGAACATAATAATATAAACGGCAGCAAAATACTACCATATGTACTGACATACACACAGAATTTCAAAGAGAATGAATTGTTACTTAAACACTGTTTTCAAAACTATTGGCTCCTCTAAAGCATCATCCTGTCGCTCCTCCGATTTGATGCTACGTACACTGAAAACAAACATTATAGCCTACATCAGTTACAAAAACCAGGTAACTGTTCAAATTATAAAAGCCATGCATGTTTACCTTGCTTCCAATAATTCTAACACTGCTGTTATCTAGAATTCGGCCCTGTAGATAAGTAGGAAACAGTATTTATTTTAAAAACAAAAAAACAAAAGGAGGGGAATTAAGCGGATCAAAAAGAGATAGTTTGGGGGCCAACCAAACTATTGGGAAAACTTGGTTTCAAGGAGGAAAGGAAAAAAAATCCAGAACACGTGTTGTGAAGGAAGATCTCTTCTTTCTGTTCCGTGGACAGAACTAAACCCCACTAAAGCGAGTTTTGAAGAGGAAGATGGATACTCATCCATCGCTTTTTATGCTGGCTGTGGGCGCTTCGCTCGCCTTTCCTTTTATTGGCCACGGGAAGAAGCGGATAGTTCTGCTATTGGTTAGAATGGCGTGGCCAGGGGAAAAGGGGCGTGCCGCCGAGGGGGAAAAGAAATTTGTCTGATCTTAACAATCAGACTGTCTTAATTTCAACATTCATGAGTCAGACCCAACAGTGCCAAAGAAGTACAGCGCCACCACAGGTAGATATGTGAAATTGTTGCAAAAAAGCTTTGGTTCGCAACACAACAGAAATATTTATTTGTAGGGAAAGAGACAGAAAAAGTTTGGCCGCATGTGCAGCCTTTGTTTTATTTTTTTATACTTTTAACACTTTTAATTCAGTTTGGGCCCAACTTAATTGGGTGGTTATGGTGTGGCATGATATAAAATTCCCGTCCTGGATTATTGGTGCAGTCTGCCTCTGCTTTTGTACTTAGACCTAATTAAAGTAAAAAAATATACATTAACTAACCCCTTTTTATATCTAAGGCTCAAAATATATAAAATTTGCCTATCAGAGCAAATTGCTTAATGGAAAAACTGTGTGATGACAAGATAAAATTGACTTTTACTAGAATTTTAATACAACAGTATTTGGGGCCAAGTTACATCCCAGTAGTCCCTTTCCCATTGGTAACAAGTTAAGTTGTCAAAGTTTTAGAATGGGATCTCAATTTCCTGATTTCACCAACTAAATTAACCTGCTTTTTGCCACAACACATTATGACACATTTTTTTTTTTTTTTATCAGATGTTTTTAAAAAAGCTGCAGGAGGCTGTCCACTGACTATCAGAATCTCAGAAGACATTTAGGGAATTTACTTAATAAATTATCAATTGTTGAGAATTAACATTCTCCAAACAGAACTTTATATTTTCAGCACATTACTAATGTGCATGACAAAATGTTTTAGCAGCTGAACCTTCAATTACAATGATGAGCTAATGAGCAGTAAACTGCCCTGCCTCTTTGATCATTTTAAAGGAAAGCACGGCAAACAAATGTCATGTAAAAAGGCCATAAATGTAGAATGATCAGCTCTAAATTGATTTGCCATCACCTGTCTGTTCAGTTTGACAAGTTTCAGTCAATAAACACTTTGCATGTCTTACTATGTTACAAAATGTGATTTTGTTTTATAAATCACAAGTTAATTGTCGACGGGCATGGTAAGTTGTTTTTGTTTCTTGAAGAAACACAAAAAAAATTTACTATGTAGGACTGTTGCATCTTGTACATATAAAAAATTACCAAAATCATTCTTGCCAGGAATATTTTTCTAATTTTCTTATCCTTCTCCCCCCTCTACAGGTAACTCTAGTTCACCCCAGTGAGGCGGTAACAGTGCTACAAAAACTGACCCAGGAGCAACCTGACAGAATATATTTTGAAAGTCTGTTTAAGTCAGGCTCAGTCAGTGAAACTACCACTTGTAACGTGTGCCTTAACATAGACCAGCAGAAGCTCTGTAACTACACTGACCTCAGCACAGGTGAGCCATGGTTCTGCTACAAGCCAAAGATATTAGACTGTGACACCAGGATCACCCATGCCAGAGGAGGATTCAGACAAAACCTAAAACCCATGGAGGAGAAGCTCTTTCAAAGGTACATTTTAATTTGATTGTGTTAATTAGAAGGTTACCACTGTTGCCTTACAGCAAGAAGGTTGTGGGCCCTGCGATGGAATGGTGACCTGTCCAGGGTGTACCCCGCCTCTCGTCCGTTGACAGCTGGAGATAGGCACCAGCCCCCCTGCAACCCCTTAAAGATTAAGTGGTTCAGAAAATGGATGGATGGATGTGTTAATTAGATGCAAAAATATCCAAATACTA